>OMOU01052678.1:2054-18748 GCA_900312585.1 Malacocephalus occidentalis
TCATTCACCCTCGACACTGACACCTTGGATAGGAGATAACAGGTAAGCCTTTATATACATTACCCTAACTGTTCAGGTAGGAGATAACAGGTCAGCCTTTACATTACACCGACTCCTAGTGTAGGAGATAACAGTGAAGGTGGTCATCATAGAAGTAGAATTTTCTTTTTTTGACCAATCACACACAATGCTCAAACAATAGGTACTTTTTATGGCCCATTGATCATGATAGTGGCAGACAAGTGAAGAAAATGTTAAAAAAATAAAATCCGCTAGAAATAAAAGTAACTATTTGTATTGGCAGTATTATATCTACAATAAGAAGAATTCTACAGTGTGTAAATGTACTACGCTGAACATATGACATAATGAACAAACAGGTGATTCCCACCTTAGGAAAGTGATTGGGGAGTCGACTCCACAGGACTGACGTGAGGAACTGGACGTGGAGCCGCGGGGGACACTGCGGTGTGGGGTTCATCCTCTCACTCTTGAAGAGACCGGCTGACACGGGCATCACGTTCTGGAACAGAGACAGACCACACGCACACCGTTAGCTGGTCTGCCGTGACATGGGGCTTTAACCAGCCGCAGGCCTCGCATTAGCTGAGACTTTAACCTACCACAAGACCTATCTCATTACTCCCGAGTGACATGGCCCTGGTAATCACTGGAACAGGGTGGGCCTGCGGGTGGCATGCATTCACAGAGTGCCTGTGGATTTGACACATTATTTGTGGTCACGCTCAGCCCTGCCACTGGTTGTGTGCATTGCCAATGGTGGCGTGCAAAGCCAGTTGATCCTAGGATAGCACAACTTCCAATGTTCCAATCTTGTGTGTATATATACACAGTATATATATTGAGAATGGCACAATATACAGTGTACATATACAATGTACATGAAACAGCACCGCAAATGTATGCAGCAACAGAACATATGGCCACTCAAAACAACCCTGGTAGGACATTAGCGTAATACAGTACGCTGAAGTGAAAGGTCGTTGCATTTAATACATGTTTTGAGCCAGCCCCTGCTAGCCACAAACTCCTTGCCAGCTCCATTACCCACTGAAGAGTAGATCTCCTTCTCTTTGCTTTGGATCATTTTCCTTGAGGCTCTGTTGTGTTTGTCCTGCATTAAGGAGATCCAATCCAAAGGTTCAGCTGCTAACTCCAAGCTATCTTTCTTTCTCCCAGCACCAGCGCTGATCTCGCCTTGTTGGCTAAACACAGTTCATCCTTCTGCTTTGTCCAATATTGGATCTAGTTCGGGTCGATGCTTGTTCTCCCGAATTTTCCGCCACATACACCAATACCTTCTCTTTATGAATGGACGTCAAACTTTCGTCAGGTCGGCACCATGATTGTTATACCGGTGTATAACAGTCAGGAGTTTACCGTATTAACCGTCGTTTTTCTTCTTTATTTCCTTTATTTGTCCGTGTTGACCACTATGAGAGACCGGCCTTTAATGGAGGCCACTATTAGAGGATTTATGGTATGTCAATAAAGAACTCTTGAATCTGTTTAATACAATATACATAACACATACATAAGATAGAAAATGTAATGTAAAAATTAAAAGACATCAGCTGTTCCAGAAAATGAAGGAACGGAGAATATAGCATATGAATCCAGAAGTAAAGAATATTATGTATTATACATCTAAGTAGTGAGTAAGGCCAAAAGCACAAGCGAGGGCAGTAGTAGCAGAAATATGGCATATGGTATGGAATAGTAGAAATAAATAAATATAGTAAATATAGTATAGGGAATATAGCATATGTATCCAGGAGTAATTGAATAATCAAAATATTATAAATGTTATACATTTAAATGTAAAGTGATTCATATGATCAATGAGATTTGTGTTGCTGGTGGAGAACAGTGTTTTTGAGTGCCTGAATGCTCCAGTAACGTCTACCAGATGGCAGCAGCGGGAACAGTCCATAGTAGTTCTCAATGATGTGTTGTGCTGATCAGCAGCAGGTCAGCTGCAATACCAGGCAGTAATGCAGCCAGAGAGGATGCTCTCAACGGTGCACCTGTAAAAGTGAGTGAGACTTTTTGCTAAATGTCTTGAGTCTCCTCAGAAAGTAAAGGTGCATTTGGGCCGTTTTTACAGCTGAGTTTACTTGCCTGGAGCAGGTGAGATCATCTTTGATGAACACACCCAGGAACTTGAAGCGATAGACTTTCTCCACTTCAGCGCCATCGATGTGTATGGGGGCATGACACAGACGTTGAGAGAGAGGCTGTTGCCCTGGCACCCTGTTGCCAAGTCTGGTGTTCCGGGGTTGTGAATAACAATGGTCAAGAGTCTGATCACCACGGGTAGGAAAGTTAATGTGCTGGCGATATTTAGGCAAAACTTTGCCGAAAGAGCAAACAACAATAGATGCTGCCTCAGGGTGAGCGTTTTCTTGTCCACCTCGCCAGGTCTCATCATCCCATCACGCAGCAGTTCGCAGTTTCCTGCTGGAAGTTAGTCCGTGCATATAGAGCATCCATTTTATTGTCCAGGGATTGAACATCTGCAAACAAAATGCTCGGCAACATCGGTTTGTAACATCTTATTCTGGATCGGCATAGAATGTCGGCACGTTTGCCTCTCTTCTTCCTCCTCCGGCAACGTGTTGGTAAACAGCAGACCGACGGGAGGACAAAGGGTTTATGTTCTATAAGAATCCTATCTGTAATATTTCTTTCCCTAGTGGTCATTTGAAGTAACACGTTGTTTTGTCAGCTCTGCATCTTTGGTTCATTGGTTTTCTTGGTCACGTGACCCAGCCAGGTCTTAGTTCAAGGCCTCTGATCAGGAAATGTTTGCTACACAACATGGCTCCAGCCACACTTTCCTCCTTTGTTTTGTGCTTTGAAAGCTGCATTTTGAATTTAAGTTGAATTTATGATCACAGTTAATCATAATTTAGTTTATTTTAATTGAAATACTGCCATGTTAAACAATTAGATATTGATTCATTGTTTTCCTGCTGTAAGTTAGGCCGGTGCCTTTTTGATTGATGTTGTAAACTTGATGTGATGTGTTATTCAAAGGATGGTTACAGTTGTGTGCAGCTACTTAAAATAATGGTTAATAATCATTTCAGTTTTACAAAAAAATGGCCGCGAGAATGACGGCTTCAACTTTAATCCAGCGTCTGACTTTTCATGAAACATGTTCGCTATCTGTCAATTTGTGTACAGACACACACATTGAGGACAGAATAATGTGTATATTTGTCTATAAAGTATTGTACATTGATGTGTGTGCTTGGTTGCATTGGTTGTTCACCTTGATATGACCCAGTTCAAACTGGAACACGTTGGGACTGGTGGCCTGCGCAAAGACAGCTGGGAACAGTTTGGTACTGGGCTCCACCTGCAGTGACAGTTAGAGAGAGATGGTAAAACGTTTGTTTTCTTTCTTTTCTTTCTTACCGTGTGTTCCATGTAATTTTTCACCATGCACTATTCATAGACATAGGGAGAGTTAAGGGTTTAAAAGGTGATTTAATAGTAACAGCTCATTATTTAATTGTATCATTTCATTATAATACATTATTTAGCAGCTATTTTATAGTTCGCACAAAACTGTATCAAAAATCAAATAACGGCGTTGGAATGTGTGGTGTGTGTGATTGGTGGCTGGCTGGCTTAATTGGCCTCACCTGGCCCACTTAGGTTCTGGGGGGGTGGGGCTGCAAGCCTGTGGTGCGTTGTGCAATCAGTGCACCACAGGTTAAGTCAGCCACCAGCACACACACTTGAGGGAGAGCCCTAGCATGCTAGCTAGCACATGTACCATCTGCTCCATACCATTGCACCTACAACTTTACAATAAACTGGACCACAACCTGCCTGTGTCCTTGGAGGAGCCTCGAACTAAAGCCACACATGTGCCATTGTAGCCCTAACTATGCTACAAACGCTGGCTGGTCATTTCACAAACAAATAGAACGGTGTGGGAATGTTTGTTACTTTTATGGTCTGTCACACACAATTGCTGAATTTCTCTTCACACACGATTTCTCTTCAGGTGAACAGCACCTGCTATGTAATCTCATCAAAACGTGTGCGATATTCCAACCACCCATTTGCTTTTTGATGAATGAATATCGTCTACATTCATGCTATGAAAGCAGTGTCTTCAGAAACATTCTGCCCACATAGAAGCTCTGATCTGAAAGCCATGGACTCGCACAGTAATCCTACACGTGATATTGTCCTTTTTTTGTGTCAGTAAAATAACACTGTAGAAACTAAAAGGAAAAATCTGTTGATTAACAACAATGTAACACGAGCATTCTGTAGCAGTGTTCATAGTCCAAAAAAATTGTCATTCATATCTATGTTTCGGGCCACAGGTTGGGAATCGCTGGTGTAGAAACGTATGAAAAGGCCACGGTAACTCTTGTTCATGTGAGAAATCAATCCATTTTTCAGCACATCTGTTGTAAAGTTTTAAATCATTCATGTTTTATGTTGAGGTTACATGGCATTGTCGTCATACCTCATCATAAATTGCCCAGCATGTTATATGGTGCACAATCCTAGCAGTAGTAGCAGGAACTGAACGTGAGGACGTACTTGGTAGTACGTGCTGAGCTCTTTTCCGTTTGCCAGGAAGGTGAGCAGTCCGTTGGCCGTGTCCACCAGACAGCCGATCTCCAGGCCGTTGTTGTTGTCGCGTCCCTGACCGGGACTGGTGCACTCTCCCGCCCACACCATGTAGCAGTTGCTGCGCTTTATGCTGCAGACAGAAATGACGTGAAATACGTGAAATATCAATATGTTGTGAATCTGAGGAGCACATCTCGTTCATTTGGCTGGATGAAATTAGATTAGAAAATATCTTCGACAACGGTGACCATTTATTACTGTAGCGCAAAATCAAAAATGGGGATTGTCCAATGCTGTGTATTGAAATAATAATGTACAAAAAAATAGGGCTCTCTTTTACTTGTGTTTTATCTTAAAATGATGGACAACAGAAATCCACTATTTCTAATTTGTTATGATTTTATTGAAGGGGCCCAATCATACCACCATGTGTGAGCATGATCAGCCATTACAAGCCATATCAAAATTGTCATTGTGACAAAGTGACATCACAAGTGGGAGTCTCCACCAAGATGTGTGCTGACTAGATCAGACTAACAGCATACAGCCTACCCAGTGGACTGTGCCATCTGGTAAACTGACCTCGTCAACATACATTTCAGTATGACAATTTTAGTCACATGACAATTTTGAAATGGCTCAAGCTCACACCTGGTGGTATAATAGGGAGTATCAAGGTGTCATTTGAGTCTACCAGCCTATCCTGCCAGGTCTTCTCAGTCCCTTTGGTATGAGACAGTTTATTTAAAGCTGATGGATCAGAATAGCATATCATCACCTACGGAGGAAGGTGATACAGCTCTTTCCAGATCCGTGGGATAGCTGATCTGTGACGGCTGGCTAATCAAGCTGTGCATTAAGCATCAGAGAAAGAATTATGCTCCTCCAAATGAGGCTGGTTTAAGCAGCTCATTTACATGTATTTTACATTTAAGTCATTTAAAAGAGTAAGACAACATATGGCTGATGGTACATAAAGATTTGAATAGTTTCAAGGTTGCTAGGTTCAGAGCAAAAATAGCTGTAAGATTTTACTTCAATGAAAATGGTAAGATTCACCATCGCTGTTTACTGTTGAGATTATGTTCAACGACAACGCCCCTCAAGAAACACTGTCGACTGTATGCTTTCCAGACCTAATAAGCAAATATGGTCCAGGCAAGGTTAGTCTGTTAGCATGTGGAAAAAGGGGGGATGACTGACCTCTCGTGAACTTTTCCCTTCTCGTCTCCCAGGGTGACGGTGACTGTGCGCACCTTGTGCAGCTCAAAGGACGGGTCGTACTGATGGAAGTCTGAGGTGACCCAGCCTACCCACACACTACCGGGCTCCTGACCCGGAAAGATCCGCACCGAGTAGTAGTACTGACAATAGAGTAAATTGTGTTAGAACCAGAACCATTATCTTGAGGATAAGATACAAAATAAATACAAAACTGCACATTCACACAAACAAAGATGTGGTTGCGACAAAAATCAAGAGCAACATCTGGCAAAATAGTTCCCACATGCCCCCTCCCCCAAATCTTGTCTTTGGCATAAATAAATTGTTTTGTGCCAAAGACAAGTGCCAACAAAACATTTAAAAGCGTACAAAAAAGGTGAGGAGATATAGTATAGACAAACATATGTTAGATATTTAATTTTGTGTCCCTCACCGTAGAGGTTTGCATCAGAAATTCACAGTCGTCCCTATCATCTGCCACCGTTACCTCCTCTGACAGCCGAGTAGAGGAAGAGCAGTTTTCTGTCTTGGTCCTCTTCAACATTAACCTGGGGACCATATCACAGTGAAACAAATGATATGTCTGCGTGCCCCGTGTCTATGGTAAGTCCTGTGTCTTATCATGGCACTAGGCAACCTGGTACCCTGAGGCGGTGCCTCTGGGTAAAGAGCAAAGAACGTAGTGCAGGTTGTGTTTCAACAAATCTCCCATGTTGGAATCCCAAAAGAGATTCTGACAGATCATGCAAGATGTCATGCAAGAGCTTTTAGACATCGGTTCCTCGAGCACCATCAACGTTATTGGCGATGACGTGCTCCTACCTGAAGTCACCAGGACACCGGAGCTGCCTAACCCGGCCCCGCTGACAACTGTGAGCCTCCGCTGAGGGCTCACAGACAGCGTAAGGATCATAAACAAAGACAAGGCCAATGCGGAGGACTGAGAGCTAAGCTAAGGCTAACCAATTACCGGCTAGCTCTTCCCAGGGTTTTCTTTGCCAATGTCTGGTTTCTGGTGAACAAAATGGATGAGCTACGACTTTGGATTACCACCCACAAATGCATTACATTTGGATTATCATAATTTTCACTGAAACCTGACTCAGCAGCAGCATTCGCGATCGCACCACACGAGCATTTTCCGCATTTTCGAGAGTCATTGCTCGCCTAACCTAGAGTTTATTATGGTTAAGTGCAGACCATTCTACCTGCCCAGAGAATTCACAGCTACCTTCGTGACTGCCACCTACATTCCACCCGATGCTAATGCTAAGCTAGCCATGCAAGAGCTACATACTGCAATTAGCAAACAACAAACTTCTCATCTTCTCACATAGCTGGTGCATACAAGGCCTCCCCCCCTCACCTCGGACAGTCTGACCATCTCTCCCTGTTCCTACCTCCCATGTACTCCCCTCTGATCAAACAAGTGAAACCCTCTGTAAGGACTGTCAAGGTCTGGCCAGAAGGAGCACTTTGTTTTGGAAACAAAGACTGGAGGGAGTTTGCCACTCAGGTTTCATGTGGCACCCACACGGACATTGACTCCTATGCCTCCATCGTCATGGACTTCATAAACAGAGGTCAACAGATTCAACACCACAAAAAGGATCACCATATTCCCGAATCAGAAGCCGTGGATGAACAAAGAGGTCCACCTAATGCTGAAAGCTCGCAACGCTGCTTTTCGATCAGGTGAGCCTACAGCTCTTCCAGAGCCAACCTGAAGAGGGCCATTAAGGAGGCCAAGCTAAGATGCAAGCTAAAGCTCGAGGAGAACTTCAAGAAGTCCGACCCCCGACGCATGTGGCAAGGCATCCAGGCCATCACTGACTATAAGCCAACCAACTGAACAACTTATACGCTCGCTATGAGAGGGACAACCATGATGGGGCCATCAGGCCTGTCCTTCCTGTAGACCACCAGCCAATAACACTCTCCCCCTCCGATGTAGGTGCGGCACTGTGCAGGGTGAATGCACAGAAGGCCGCCGGCCCTGATGGCATCCCCGGTCGGGTGCTCAGGGCCTGCATCACGCAGCTGCCTGGACTGACATCTTCAACCTGTCAGTGGCCGGAGCAGTTGTCCCCGCATGCTTCAAAATGAATAACAACACCTTCTCAACACTCACCCTGAACACCGGGGTCCCACAAGGCTGCGTGCTGAGCCCTTTGCTCTACTCCCTGTTCACCTACGACTGAATACCTATGCATAGCTCTAACTCCATTATCAAGTTTGCAGACGATACAACGGTGGTGGGCCTCATCAGCAACAACAATGAGACGAGGTCCAGCACCTTACAGCGTGGTGTGCCAACAACAACCTGGCACTCAACACCAAGAAGACCAAGGAGCTCATTGTGGACCACAGGAGGACCAAGGGTGTCACACACTCCCCAATCAATATCAATGGAACGGAGGTTGAGCGTGTCACCAGCTTCAAGTTCCTGGGTGTTCACATCTCCGAGGACCACTCTTGGTCCCTCAACTCCTCCTCTGGTCAAGAAGTCTCACCAGTGCCTCTTCTTCGTGAGGAGACTGAGGAAGGTACATCTCTCCAGTCAGATCCTGGTGAACTTCTACCACTGCACCATCGAGATCATCTTGACTAACTGCATCACAGTCTGGTATGACAACTGCACTGCCTCGGACAGGACAGCACTGCAGCAAGTTGTAAAAACGGCCCAACGCATCACCGGCTGCTCCTTCCCCACCATCAAGGCTGTCCAGCGCAAGCGTTGCCTGCAAAGGGCATGCAGAATTGCCAAGGACAGCTCCCACCCCAGTCACAAACTGTTCAACCTCCTACCCTCCGGGAGGCGCTAGAGATCCCTCCGGACCCGGACCAGCAGGTTCAGAGACAGCTTCTTTCCCAGGGTCTTAGTTGGGTGGCGGCTGTCATTGAGTCGCTGAGGCAGGCGGGGCTCACTTAACCCGAAGAAATTTGGAATTGGATGGAGGGAGGTACGGTATCTGGGGTACCACTTGGGAGGCATACAGGTGCGTCTGCAGCCAAGTAAACTGCACCATCTGTTTGGACCGCGCTCCTCTCCGCTGGCTCCATTGACACACATCCATGTGTCATGCAATAGTATTTGACCCGACAGTCATTCAGCTTTCAGGTGGTCCATAGGCCGGGGACGCAGATGGTCGTGGAGGCATGAGAGTCCAGCCAGGAGAGAGTTGCAGACATCGAGGCAAGTGATGACGAGCGATTGGCCCAAGATCTGTGCTGCTTCACGTGTGAGAAAGTAGAAAGCAATTCTACAAGATAGGGCCACAGAGGTTATGTTGTCTTTGTAGCACAGCTGGTCGTCCAGTACAACAGCAAGGTTTCTGTTGGTGAAACGATTGACGACAATAGGCCCATCTGAGGGCAGTCTTTCCCTGGCATGAAGAGAAGCTCAGTCTTCAGGCGATTGGCATTCATCCATTTGCTGATTGATATACTGTATATATACATTTGACGAAGTAGATGTGAATTATATATTTTTTAGAAATTCTAAATTCTAAAAATATACAAATATATGAACACATCAGCAATCGAGGGTGCAATTAAACAAAAGCGTTAATGTAATGCTATAGTGTCCATGGGAGGGTGGGAGTCAGTTGAGTTAAATGTATAATGTGTAGTATAATGACCATAGGGGGTGGGAATTGGTGGGGATCAGTGTGGGTCCCAGGTCTTGTTAATGAATCCAGTTGCTGCAGGGGAGAGGCCCAAAAAGTTTGTCCAGTGTGGGCGAGGCCGACCACAATTTTACCTGCTCAGCAGAGCCCTTGTCCTTGGCAGTGGTAGCAGCATACCAGATGGTGATGGAGGAGGTGAGGATGGACTCAATGATGGCTGTGTCGAAGTGCACAATCATTGCAGTAAGTAAATCCTCTGCTGGGCCTTTCTGTTGATGGAGGTCCTGGGTGATGGTGGTGCCCAGGAAATGAAAGGACTCCAGTGTCAACTGGGGAGTCACACGGGGTGATGGGGCAGGTGGGGCTGGGTTCTTCCAGAAGTCTACTACCATCACTTTCTTGAGAGCGTTGAGCTCCAAGTTGTTCTGACCGCAGCAGGCCACAAGATGGTCAAACTCCCACCTGTAGCCGGACTCATCCCCACCAGAGATGAGCCCAATAAGGGTGATTTGTCAGGAGCTTGACAGACAGATGAAGGGAGTTGCAGGCATTTGTGTACACAGAGAAGAGTAGAGGGTAAAGGACACAGCCTTGAGGGGAACCTGTTCTGATGATCTGAGAGTCAGAGACTTGTTTCCCAAGCCTCCCGTGCTGCTTCCTGTTGGATAGGACGTCTGTGAACCACCTGCAGGTGGAGTCAGGTACGCTCAGCTGTTTTCCTGTCGCAGAGCCAGGATGGCACACCAACACACAGAGGCAGCCATCCGTGCTGCCATCTTGTCTTGTCTCTTGTCATGTCACGTCTCTCATCATGTCATGTCTTCAACCCCCAGGAAATCCACATTATGTAGGGTTGTGGCAAGAGGCTTCGCTACAGAATGCTTTTAAGTGGCATATGGGTGTAAGATATGGGTGTTCGTAATAAAAATGTAATAAGAATCCCTAGAAATGCATTAGTTATCCACAGATACTCTGAATACCTAAATATAGCTGCAAGCAACAATAACCATTAGCAAGCACGCAGCTGCGCAGAGCCACCTGAAGTAGGAAACATTTGCCACTATATACGTATCCACTATGTATAACCTTATATCAAGGCTGAAATGCACACCTTTAAATACATTCTAAATGGCCTGGGAACAGGAAATGGAGGACATCTATCGGGGGACATGTGGGATGTCATTATTGAACAGGTGCAGATCTCAATGTGTGCTCACCACTCCTTCAATTCAAAGTTGCACATAGAGCCCATATGTTCAAAACATTCCTAAATTATGTGCTCTACAATGTATCCAGAGCGTAGCCCTAACTTTGACAAATACAAAGGCCCCATTGATACATTTATTCCCTTTTTACGGACTCTATACTGTGTTATAGAACCTAAGCCAGTCGTAGAACTCTTACTGAGGAGGATAGATTACTGAAAGCCAAATGTGATGTTGATGATGATATTAATTTCCTTATTTAAATGTCAAATCTGAATCATTATTAATTCTTTTTATTTGGAATTTTGGTGTATTATTTGTGTAACATTTTCAAGAAAAATATGAATCCCGATTTGGTGGAGAATCACAGTGTCAGAGTGTCAGAGTGTAAAAGTTATATAATATTTTATTTTGGCCGGCGCAAAATTGGAGTCCTCTGAGCTGGGTGCTCATCCGAGTCTGCCTAGGGTAGTGCCGGAACTAGGTTGTGCTTGGAAGTTCATCCCATAGGCAATGAACGGTAACGGCAATTTGAACTCTTTTGGAGCTTGGAGCTTATGGACATGGGGCTTAGAGACATTCATTATTAATATGGAAAATTAGCTTTGGAGAAAAAACTAAAGAGAGATGAAAGATTGACACTGAAGACCAAAAAAGTGTGAGTGGAAGAATGAAAGATAGATGGAATACCGTTGTTTGAATTTGGAGGGTTTTTCCTGGTTGTAGTCTTTATGGTTGTTGAACTCGTCCTTCTCACTGGGACCAATGTGACAGTGAGAAGACTTTACCAGAACCTCAAAGTCAGACACCGTCTCAAAGTCCTCACATTCCTGCACACATAAATAAAGAAAGAAATACATCAATAAAGAAATACATGGATGGAAATGGAAATGAAATCCATTTCCAAAGAAATAAATGAAGGCATACATAAATACATCAATACCTGAGAAAGACCATATGTACATACAGAGTTTTGCTTGCATTTATGCATGTAGAACAAGGTGGAATTAAAAGATATTATTACTGTGGATTATTATTCCAAAGTGGGAGTAGTATTTCCCAATGACCTTCTTGGATGAGAAGACTAAGCCTGGTATGACGCCACCCAGAGATGTGGAGAACGTTTCGGCACACTCGATGGGCATGCTGAGGCGGTAGAAGGCGATGTCATTGCTGCTGTTTTGAGAGCCAAAGGACCGCTGGGTGACCTTCAGACATGGATAAGACTCCACCGTTCCATCTAACCTGGTCACCTGTGTAGTACACCAAATGAAACAGATTTGTAATGCTGTGCTATTGTGTACAGTACTTCATTCCCATAATGCACCATAAAAGTAAAAAAACGGATGCACACTTATTTCCACACAATATCCCATGGTGCTGATGATATAGCGGCTGTATTTCAAAGCACGTGGCTGTGTCCCTGAGTATTTTTTCTCAGAAGCATTTATTTCACGATGCCAGCTGTGGCTGTTGATCTTTCATGTTCCAGTGACATGCTTGACATGCTATGCTTGCTATATATAATTAGGTGGGTGATGCAAGGCAGACTTTCCTCGTTCTTCTTTCCATCTCTAAGTAGGATAGGAATAATGGCCGCTGTCTGCCCCTTTTCCATTAGCCTTCAACTACTTCAGACTGTTTGACATTATATGAAGGTAGGCCCAAGTGCAAAGGTGAAGTTCAAAATGTAGGGTTTATTTAAATGGAAAAAGCTCATCCAGGTAACAAATAAAAAAGGCAACACAAATTCCAGCAGGCAAACAATAACAAGGCAGACAAATCCATACTGATATCAATAAATTAAGATATACTAGAAACTAGTATATCTCATCCGCAAACACAAAGACTGAATGAGGATAGCAACAAAAAACAGGTAGAAATGCACAGTGCTGTTTTAACCAACAACAGCGGAATAACAGAAACCTCCAAATATTTGACCATCTTTCGAGGAAGATGGATTATATGTGTCAAAGTGAGGCACAGGGGAGAACTTAGGTATGACACAAAGTTTTGACATGGTAAATGAACGTTTATTAATAGCAATCAGCTATGACCAGGCAATCGGGTCTGTCTCCCAACCGGGTTCAGGTCCAGCATTTCTCTGGTCTGCATGGGTCCAGGTCCAAGCTTTCCAATATTAGACACATTTTAGGGCTTTTTTGTACGGGCCCACATTTTTTAACCTTGTGAAAACCTCGACTCTAAATCACATGTCACACACAGAACAACATCTGCATTGGAAAGTAGCACATTTAGCCTACGGTTGTCCACTAAAAACTGCCAGGGCAAGGAAAATAGAAGTTTAATATTTTACGAATAGAAATGCAAAAACAAATACAGTAAATAAATATAATAAATAATAAAATGCCTAAATAAATTCCTTCATTGTCTCATGTGCATGCATCAATATACTCATTACTCACGGTTATGCTCAAGATCAACGTTCACCAGAAAAATGTGCTCTTTTAATGTGTTCATGTCACATGCCATGATAGTGTGCCGTGAGATTTTAAAATAGTAAATAGCCAGGCTTCTTGTTCACAAACATTACTGGGTCACATGCATTCCACAGGCAAAATCGCTTCAGTAGCGGGTCACAAGATTGTCTGTTGTAAAATAAATGTAGGTTTTGGCATGCGTTGATGGCTCGACACACATGATATAGCATTTCTACTCGTCAACTTCTGAGTGTTGTTCACCCCTTGTGATATATTTTGCACATCAATTTGCTTCATGCCTTCCCTTCACGTTAATTAAATGGTGGTGCTAACCTACCAGTTGCTCATTAAGAACAAAGCTCTGTGCATTTATCTCAGATAAACGTGATCCGAGATAAATAGTTGGATATTGGAGCAGTGCAGCTTATTACTCCACAAAGGCGATAAACCAAGTCTGGCTCCACTCACCTCGATGTGTTCATGGTTGGCCGGCACAGGTATGAACTGGGCGAGCCTTTTGCCGAGCCACATGGTTATGTCTCGGTTCATGTTGACAGCAAAGGGCTCGAAGCCCTCCTGTAGGCCGCAGATGGTGAAATACTTCAGAGTGCTCACATCCTTGCCAAAATTCATCCTGCCCACTTGACAAATGCCCAAACTGCATACCGGGACGAACCCTTCAAAAGTAAAAAACAAACAATATTATATCTTGATCATGAATATTGAAGAGCATGGCAGGTGTCCACAAGTATTGTGCATATCAAGTGGGGGGGGGGAAATACATATCAAGCTAAGACATTCTTCCAGCAGGGAGAATAACATGATTCCTTGAGTCTTAGAAAACCAACATTTTTACAAATCTGCACATCAGGAATGACAAAAGAAAAGACCGACTGTTCACCTTCGCAAACTTCAAAGTCCTTGAACGCCAGCTCAGAGCCCGAGTCATCCAGCAGAACTTCTCCGTTTAGTGTGAACATCATGGTGCGTTCACCAAAGTCCACCATGCATCCGACCACGTCAGCCGCCTGCCATGAGCGACCAAAGTGTTCATTTCCCTGGTGCCAACGCTGCGCCTATGAAGGGTCAAATACATAAAGACCTGTCACCCCTAATTCACACCAAGAGCATATCATGCAAGCATCGTGTAATGTTCTTCTGCATATGCATTTCATTATTAGGAGGGTGCTGCAAGGCAGCACTCAGCTTTTGTGCTTTTCAGGCTTTCTTCATATTCTTTCTTCCCAAACTGTGGCACCTAGCTCCTCCCTCAATTTTTCACCGAGAGACCTCATTCAAATCCTGAACTGTTCAGCTTGTATTGGCATGGACAGCTATTACAGTTCTAATACAAATATACTGTATACTTTTGTAAATATTCCATATTTATATATCAAATGGAAGACCATATTAACATATCATCACATTTATGATGACTGACTTTTGATTGACTTTTTTTGGTTTTATGACATTAAAATTTTATTCATGTTGGGTGATTGGTTTAAAAGTGCAAAAAAAAAGAAAAAAAAGGAGATTTTTCAGCTACCTGAAAAATCTACTGAAGTACACTAACAAAGTACTTGTACTTTCCACCTCTGGTTTGAGCTACAAAATTAGCTTTTAACAAAATAGGTCAGTTTGAGAATAACTACGACAACAATAACTACTACAAGATTAGCTTTTAAGAAAGTGTCAACACTACCACAACAGCGAAAACCGAAAAGAGTTTCAAATTATTTACGATAATTTCTGTCACTCATGTGGCATTGGGGCACGGTGGCACAGTCAGTAGTGCTGTCGCCTCACAGCTAGAAGGTCCTGGGATCGATTGGTTGGTTCACCCCATGTCTTCAGTGCTGGGATTTTGTGAACAGCCCTTTCTGTGTGGAGTTTCCATGTTCTCCCCATGCTCCCTGGGGTTCCTCCATATATATACACTGTATATATAACCCCTCTAAAAACATGGAAGAAGACTGTCGCCTGACCAGTGGCGGTTGGAACGAAGTGGTCCCCGGGCGCTGCACTAGCTGCCCACCGCTCCTGGCCTGACCGCGGAGGAAGATAGCCAGGATGGGATAAAAGCGGAGGACCAATTTCACGGCGACACCTATGGGGGCATGTGTGGGGTGGACTGGGAGGGCCGCCGTGCACGTGTGTATATGCATGGTGTGACCGTGACAATAAAGACGGGGGTTGTCCGTCCGCTAATTACTATATATATCTTGCCTGGGAATGCCTCGGGATCCCCCAGGAGGAGCTAGAGAGTGTTGCTGGGGAGAAGGAAGCACAGAGGGCCCTGCTTAGCCTGCTAAGCAGAAGAGAATAGATGGATGGATGGATAAGTGATATCTGGTATAAACAAATGTGTTTTGAACTACTTGATGGAGTGATGTGTGGTATCAATGAATGTGTCTTGAACTACATACTTAGAAGCGGATGCTTTTTTGTAATCTCCAGGCTCAGATTGTTCTGCTAGTCATCCTCCTGGCAGCCATCGCTAACTACTTCATTGGGACCTTCCTTTCTCTGGAGGAGAAGGAACCAAAGGGATTCTTCGGCTACAACAGTGAGTCTGGTTCTCTATCACCTCTTCCTCCTCTGGATCCCTCACACTCTCTTCTCTTCTGACCACCCATTTTTCCCATTCGGTTCAAGAAATAGTCACGTGACAACTCTCTCCTCATGAGTTTTAAAGTGTCGTCCGTCCATTCATTTGCATCTGTTCTAGAGGTCTGTGTCTTTTAGTTATCCATTGCAGAATAATACCAATCTGATGGTGCCTGTGAATGCAGAATTCAAGCAAGGACTGGCCGATCAATCGTCCTCCCTGCAAAGAAAGGGTTTTGTTCCAGTAGCCATTGGACAGGTCTTTGTATGGGTGCTTATAGCAGGGGTACAGGACGACGATTCAACAGGATTGTCAATATGATCCGTGGAAAGTTGGAAAAAAAATTACTTACCTTAGTTCCTTCTCCTACCACTAGCGGCCATCTTCCTGGAGAACCTGGGCCCGGACTTCAGAGAGGAGTCCTTCTTCTCCGTGTTTGCTATCTTTTTCCCAGCAGCCACTGGGATCCTGGCGGGGGCCAACATCTCCGGGGACCTCATGGTGAATTTGGACTCTACTCCTCCCTGTTGCTTTATGCGTCAGCCTCAAGACCTTTATTATGGATGACTACCAAAGATGAACACCCATGACCTTAAGCACTGCAAATGTTTACTTATACAGAGAGATTCCTCTTACCAGTTGAAGCGCCTCTTGCTAAAACAGTGTCGTTTCATTGCACTTACTGGATGACTAACTTTTATCAGAGTCACATTCAAGATATCTGTATCAAGTATGACTTCATAGTACTTTACATGCCACTGCCCAATAGGACAAAACAACAAATATACAGTTTTTGTGATCCCAGTATTTGCATGTGTCTAGCAGTTTAGATGTAGGTTTATTTGGACTTTAGATTGTACTGTAAACTATAGCCGCCTTGTAGGCAAGCATACAAAATAAGTCAGTTATTGTCTTGAGGCGAAACCAGCGTGGGGTTGACATGAATGACCTTGTGACCTCA
>OMOU01052678.1:18798-37761 GCA_900312585.1 Malacocephalus occidentalis
CAGCCATCCCTAAAGGCACTCTGCTGGCCATCGTTGTCACTGGCATCACCTACATTGCTGTTGCCCTCTCCACAGGTAAACGCACCTGGAAGAATGTAGTGAGGATGTGGGTTAAATTCCGTAAATGTCTTCAGCCCACTTGTAAGCATCCTCAAACAGGTCTCCATGATCATTCCACCGTCACCTGAATGACATGTCTCTGTAGTCACGCTCTTTAATGATCTGTCTCACACTGTTTTGGGAGTAACCGCGGTAGCGCTCTCCTCTTCAGGGGCCTGTATTGTGAGAGATGCTACAGGTGACCTCAACGACACGGTGACCGATACAGTGAACTGCACGGATGCCGCCTGTACCCTGGGCTACGATTTCTCCATCTGTAAGGAGGGAGGCTGCCAGTATGGCCTGATTAATGACTTTCAGGTACACACAGACACACACACACAACTCACCTGTACACCAACACACCCGTACAGGACTTTACCGATACGCTAATACACATGCACAGTAGCACACCAGTACAGAAACACACTGTACACCGGTACATGACTACACCTCACGTGTACAGTACTAGACCACAACTGTTGTGATTCAAATCACTCCTGTCCACAGACACATGTTGCCTAGGTGGCCATCTTGTTTGCAAAGAATTTACAAGTAAAACATTCTTCAACTTCTTCCACGTGTATCTCCAGATTGAAGTGTGATTCATGTGTGTGTGTTCGTGTGTGCGTGTGTGTGTGAAAGAGAGTGATTCCAAACAAAGGGAGATGCAGAGAATAGGAACTTTTGTTTGGAGTCACAAGGCTGATCTGAATGACAGCATTCAGCATCTTAACACACATACACACTCAGACACACACACACAGTATCTGCATAATCTGCTGTAAGCTAGCATGCTACTGTTCTGTGTGCAGTATGCTAGCAGTCTACCAGAAGAATGATCTGACCAATCAAAAGCCACAGGCTTGCTTTGGTCCTATTTGCTGAATATTTGCAGTTGGTTTGTTGTTTGTTGTTGTTGGTGGTGTGTCTGGGGTTTAGCAGGACATTTTGAGCTTCTGGTTTGGCAGATCATTAGTCTGGTGCATCTGGTTTGGCAGGTCATGAGCCTGGTGCTTCTGGTTTGGAAGGTCATGAGTCTGGTGCTTCTGGTTTGGCAGGTCATGAGTCTGGTATCTGGGTTCGGTCCTCTGATCACCGCGGGAATCTTCTCGGCGACGCTGTCCTCCGCCCTCGCCTCACTCGTCAGCGCTCCTAAAGTCTTCCAGGTCTGACCCCTGGACCCCTGTCCTCCAGGCCTCAACACATCAGGACCCATACCCTGCTACAATGTTTTACCCTGTTAGCTTACAGGATATTAGTATGCATATATTCAACAAAGCATGCATTACTCAGAATAAATCCAAATGTAACAATGTCAAATAATTGCCTGTATATGCCTGTATATGCATTGGTGGATGGATGGATGAATAATGGATGATTTGGTGTACCTCCAGGCTCTCTGTAAGGACAACATTTACCCTGGACTGGGTATGTTTGCAAAGGGTTATGGGAAAAACAACGAACCTCTGCGTGGTTACGTACTGACCTTCTGCATTGGCCTGGCCTTCATCCTGATAGGTAGGCTCATGCAAATATCCTTTCTCCATTTTCCAATCACTGATCTCCTCCTACCAATCAATGACAGTAAAGATATACAGTATAGGCAAATCAAGACTCGTTGGAGTCCGTGTTGGAGTCTGAGTTACTAAAAGTGCATCACCATATAATGCTTCAAACCTTCACACATATATACATCTGCATATCTGGCCAAGTGGGGTCTCAACCTGCAGATTGGGGAAACACCGTGGTAACAAATCAAGTCAAGTCAAAGTTCTTTTTATTTGTCAAATGTGCTGTATTGACATACAGCACAGATGAAATTGCATGCCTCTCAGGCCCAGTTGAAACAGTACAGACAAAAAAGACAGAAAAGACAAATATCTAAGACAAAAGACAAATATCTAAGACAAAAGACACATCAACGTCTGAAATCAACGTTCTTTGTAAATAGGTATCGATTGAATAGCATTTCTATTCTTCTTTCCTAGCCGAGTTAAACATCATCGCTCCCATCATCTCCAACTTCTTTCTGGCGTCCTATGCGCTCATCAACTTCTCTGTGTTCCACGCCTCGCTAGCCAACTCCCCAGGTAAGCCCTGCTGTCTGAGATAGGAACCTGTCCAGGGAGACTGGCTCGCCTAACTAAACAAAGCAGTGGGCCGAGCTAAACCGGAATAAACTAGCCTAGCGAAACCTTGAGCATTATCACTGTGGCAATTATGTACTGTGCTGCTAAACTGTGCTGCTTCCATGCTAGATGTCAGAGGATGACAAACATTGATTAGCAGTCAGAAAGTTCTCTGCAGTATAATGCAGTATAATTATGTTGTATAATAATGTTATAATAATGTAATAATGTCCCCGTTCTGGTCACCTTATCCCAGCTCTGGAGCTGCCATGGGGCTTGAGACCTGAGTGGGTCAATGGCAAGGCTGTGTGTGTTTTGCTCTCTTGTCACAGGTTGGCGCCCCAGCTTCAAGTACTACAACAAGTGGGTGTCCCTGGCGGGGGCAGTGCTGTGTGTGGTCGTCATGTTCGTCATCAACTGGTGGGCTGCCTTGGTTACCCTGCTCATAGTCCTGGCCCTGTACATCTACGTCAGTTACAAGAAACCCGGTACACGCACACACACACACACACACACACGCGCGCACACACACACACACACAGTTTAACTTTGTTGCTACTGTGTTCTATTGTAGATGTGAACTGGTTTCTACTGTGCTTTACTGTATGAAGTGGTTTATATTGTGTTCTACTGTAGATGTGGACTGGTTTCTAATGTGCTCGACTGGAAATATTAACTGGTTTCTACTGTGCTATACTGTAGATGTGAACAGGTTTCTACTGTAGATGTGAACTGGTTTCTATCATGTTCTCCTGTAGATGTGAACTGGGGCTCCTCCACCCAGGCCCTGATGTTTAACCAGGCTCTGACTCATTCCATCAACCTGACTGGGGTGGAAGACCACGTCAAGAATTTCAGGTCAAACCACATCCAAAGACACATATACGCATTACCTCAACACTCATGTTGGTTCTACTTACTACAGTATGTTATAGCAGAATGTCTGTGGGGAGACGGCTGAGAGACTGCAATGGGTGGAGTTACACCTCATTTCCTATTTCATTCAACTGCAGTCATTTGGAGTGGAAAGTGGGTTTTCTGAAGGGGATTCAATAAATGTATTCCTACATTTGCCAATCAAAATAATATTGATCTAAAAGTAGTCACCTACTTGCTTACAGAGGCGCTCCTTCAGCAACATGATTGATCAAAACAAATATGAAGCGAAAGAAATTGAAACGCCTGTTGGGTATAAAGGGGGGCGTGGTTTAGCGTTGGCGGGTAAAACAAGGAGGGGCGGAGTGCAACATTCTTGAGACTGACGAAGCTGTAGGGGACGAGCTTGATTAGACATCTATATTTTGACATGTTTGCTCTCCCCGCAGTAGGAGGCTGGGAATCCGTCTCAGCAATTTTGCCGCTCTGCCCGTTGACCCAGATTTCAGCTTGTCTGCCACCAGACTTAGACTAGATAATCATCTAAAGTGTGATTCATGAGATGACCTTAACACCAGTCACCACTATCCCAACCACTATTTTGTAGGCCCCAGTGTTTGGTGATGACTGGCTACCCCACCTCCCGTCCTGCCCTGGCACACCTGGTACACTCCTTCACCAAGAACGTTGGCCTGATGGTCTGCGGTCACATCAGGACTGTATGTACACACACAATAAACCCATCATACTCACTAACACACAGGTGTCATTTTACCATGAGCTACATCAGCATATTCTGTAGCATTGTGCTGCGTGTGCTCCAGGTGACCCGCAGGCCAAACTTTAAGGAACTGGCCCAGGACCATGCCCGCTGCCAGCACTGGCTCCACAAGAAACACATCAAAGCCTTTTACACACCTGTGTTCTCTGACAACCTGCGGCATGGAACACAGGTCCTCCTCCAGGTAAACAAACCTGAGACCTGGTAAACAGGGTACCCCGTGTTTGTGAAGATCCACATCTGGACTCAGAGACATGACACAGATCTTTGGCAGAGCACCATGGGCAGCTGGGTGAGTGGGGTGGGAAGCCGTGGGATGGAGGGTTGTGGGTAACCGGTGTTGTCCCTCCAGGCTACAGGTCTGGGTCGACTGAGACCCAATACACTGGTCCTGGGCTTTAAGACCAACTGGAGCGACGGAGACATGAGGGACGTGGACATCTACATCAACACAATACAGTAACACCACTTATCTTGGAGTTAAAGCGACAGTTTGCAGATTTAACACCTTGAGCCTACCATTGCGGTAGTGGGAAAGAGACGATACATTTTACACTTTGCTATGCCATCCGTTGCCGGAAGGAGGAGTATTTGGCTACACACAGTTTTTTCACCAATGCCAGCAGCAGCAGCACCAAGAAGGTGTGTTACTTGCCATGTTGTCTCGTGGTCTGTTGTCTTGTTAAATTCTACTGAGCAAATGGCGCTGATTTTTTATTTATGATTTGTAGTCAAATACTCGTATTACGCAGATTATATCGGAACACTAAATAAATACATTGGTGAACTGTTTCTATTTTCAAGTTAATATCCTCATCTTTACTATTAATACAGTAGGAGATCCCTTATTTTACTGTTTATCCCACCATTAATACATACTGTGATATTTCAGCGATGCATTCGACCTCCAGTTTGGAGTCGTCATTCTCAGACTTCAGGACGGACTGGACATCTCTCACATCCAGGACCAAGGTAGACAGATAGACAGCGGGATGGACCATTGATTAATTGATTGAGCTGTAGATTGATTCCTGTGTATTTATGGATCATCATCCCAGAGGAGGCATCACTGGAGAAGCCAGCAGGGGGCATTGCCAAGGAGATGCTGGTGACAGTTAGCATGGCTAAGGACTCAGACACAGACTCATGCCCCTCCAAGACCCCAAGCTGCCAGAACAGCCCTCTGATCGGCAGAGGTGAGAGAGACAGAGGGTTGCCAGTGTATTTTCCTAAAGCCCATTGAATTGAATTGAGTTGGATCAAATTGAGAGAGAGAGAGAGAGAGAGAGAGAGAGAGAGAGAGATATCAATGTAAAAGTGTTCGTGGTAGTTGAAGGTATCTAACACCACCATGTGTTCTCCAGACATCAAGTCTCCTCTGAGCCTCAGAGACCAACGCCTGCTGGAGACCAGCCAGCAGTTCAAGAAGAAACAAGGCAAAGGAACCATCGATGTCTGGTGGCTGTTTGATGATGGAGGTGACTGATCCAAAACAAACCCTTTTACAAGCCCGATTTACAAATCCCTTTAGAAACCCTGTTTACAACCCATTTACAAGCCCCTTAACACTAATATTCTATACAATTGAACACCAACTGTTTGAGTAGGCCTACTTTTAACTTGGCCTACGACTAAGCAGTATTCATTTTCGGATATTTCTGACCTCCAACCAGCAGATATAATTATTTCTGTTGAAATTAGCATGGTTGCCATTGTTAGCATAATTAGTATGAAGGCGAGCAAAACCATCATCTGTGAACGCTGTTGTGTTGTCTGGGACCCTGCAGGTCTGACACTGTTGATTCCATACCTGTTGACCAATAAGAAGAAGTGGGGTGACTGCAGGATCCGGGTTTTCATTGGTGGAAAGATCAACCGCATTGACCACGACCGGCGAGCGTGAGTTCCACAAAGGTTTCTCTTTTTCTGCGTCAAAACAAATACTGGTCCAGAACAACTTTAGGATTGACAATGTTTGCTGCGGTTCTCTGTTCTATCAGAATGGCCACCCTTCTGAGCCGCTTCAGAATCGACTTCTCTGACATTAACGTTTTGGGAGACATCAACACCAAACCCAAGAAACACAAGTAGGAGTCTAATCCAGTCCAGTCTAATTACATTTGATCCATGCCAGTCCCCTCCAGTCCAGTTAAATCAGATCCATTCTATTCTCATCTAGTCCAGTCCAGTCTAGTTCAGTCCTTCCATTAGGTCTCCACTCCAGTCTAGAACCCTCTGAAGAGATTATATGAATGTGTTGGTACTTGGTAGTGATATAGCATGCAGCTGCTTGATAATGGTGTGTGGTGCTGTGCTCCAGTAAGCTGAGCTTCAAGGAGCTGATTGAGCCCTACCGGCTGAAAGAGGACGATATCGAGCAGGCTGAGGCAGAGCGCCTCAAGGCCCTGGAGCCCTGGAGGATCACCGATAATGAGTTGGAGCTCTACAAGACCAAGGTCAGGTCGTATACAGTCAATCAATTCTTGACCGACTTAACAGAGAGTTTCCCCGAGACCTGATGCTTTTTCATCTGATGTCTGAGACATGCACACATGGATGGGATAGATGTAGGCTTGGGAGCAAATGTTAGCTATATATTGGGTATTCATATTCAGCCATTGCTGTTGTAGATTCTATGTAACACAAAGAGGCTGGAAAGGGCAGCATCAGTGAACAAAATTATGTAGAGTCTACAACTGTTGAGAGAATGTCAATAGTCACGCAAGGATAGAGAGGCCGAATAGTGGTGGATTTATTTTTGAGATAGATCCACCTATGCATATTGTACCACATACCAAAGGTAGACCACATACTGTACCACCCATAGAGCTATCAGTATACTTGTATAATTCTGACTGGAGGTTGTTTTCTTTTTCAGACCAACCGGCAGATCCGATTGAACGAGCTGTTGAAGGAACATTCCAGCTCAGCCAAACTAATTGTCATGTAAGACACATTTCATGTACAAATGTTTACATTTATAAACAAATGTACCCGATCAACACATTATTCTAAAATGTGTTCGTTGGTGCCAATTTTGGTTCGAACTTTTTTAATTCTGTCATTAGTTAATTGAACAATGATGCCACTGCGACATCTATGAAAGTCAAAGGACAGGAAATATCTTCCTCCCGTGGAAACAGACAGGTGTACTGGTCCTGGTTTAGGTGCTGTGATGTCTTGATGAGAGGTCAGGAGCTATCTTGGAGCTTTTGAGGCGTGGGAGCAGGAAATTAAGCAATTAGGTGTTGTTTTACAACTTTCCAAAACAGTGCAGTCTGGTACAGTTACAATACACATATTATATCTGGATATTTATTGTGTTTCTGCCCATCTCCCTGTCTGTCTGTCTGCTCTTTTGGCTGTGTGTGTGTGTGTGTGTCCCCTCCTTCCCTGTCTGGCTGTCTGCAGGAGTCTGCCCCTGGCCAGGAAGGGCACGGTCTCTAGCGCTCTCTACATGTGCTGGCTGGAGACACTGTCCCGAGACCTGCCTCCTGTCCTACTGGTCAGGGGGAACCACCAGAGTGTCCTCACATTCTACTCCTAACGCACACACACACACACACACACACACACACACAGTAACATGTGCACAAACACAAGCAGCTTAAATGCAAGTGCCTTCAAAAATAAGTGGCTAGAGGTTTTTTGGCTCTAGTCCACTTTGTTTTCTGTCTGACGACCATCATGTCGATTTACATTGAGAGCTTAAGGACATGAGGATGTTTCATATTGTTTGCACTGTAACACGATAAATACTTACCTGAAATATTTAAAATAGCAAGTTATAGAGAGTTACTAATGTAAAGAATATATGTTTTACAGCTTGGTTTATTTAAGAGTATCTATAATGCTATATACATTTATTTGATAGATTAACAGTCCTAATATGTATTTTTGGTAATCCCTGTATTTATTAAATAACTGTGTATACTGAATGGCATGTAATGTGCATGATTGTGTTTTATACATTTTAATACTGTATAATCTTACATTGTCTTCTGACTGGTTCACAATCAGTTCTTCAGCTGGTTTATGTTTTCTCAAGTGGTAAATGTACACTCAGTTGCTACTCATTATCGGGGTTTCCTGAGGGTGACACATGCAGCAAAGCCCATAATTGAATGTTATAACCTACTTTATGTGCTGTGCCTTGTAATTGTGTTCCGTAATTGTGAATATAACATGAGGTTATGTTATATTAGTTATGAGGTGTATTTGTGGAAGGGTGTGTGATTTAAGGGGGTGTATGTATTATGTGTGTTTGTGGAACCATGAAGGAATATGTGGTTAGTTTGAGTTTGGCTGAATTATTGTCAATAAATAAATACGATAAATAAAATAACAATGACACTTTTGTTCTGAAGCCTTTCCTGTCACTGTTCACTAGCCTACATCTGGTTTTCCCTCAAAATACCCATATTTATCTGGAATCAGCCCAAACCAGCCCAACAAGGTTAGCTAGGCCAATAAAAAACAAACAACGTATATGATTGAAGACAATCAGTTTTCACTATTCAGATAAACATCATCAAAATTCTGACGTCCGACTGGCTGAAGAAAATCCAATTGGCTGCAAAGTAAGGTTAACTCGGGACACACCTCACGCAACACTGGCAGGCTTCTCAGACCAGATAAGTGTTGTGGAAATGTAATTTAGATCAAATTCTTCTGAGAAGAGTCGGAAGTGACAAAGTTGCACAGTCCTTTTATTACATCTTCTACGGGTATAACAAAGATAACAAAAGGGAGCCGGTCAGCTGAGCAGAACTCCCGATCCTCCCCCATGCAGTTCTCTTTATAGTTCTTTGGCTCAAGCCCCTTAACTCTACCTGTATACACACCAAACCAAACCATCTTGGTTAAGAAAACTTAAATCAGCCTATACAACCATAACCACAAGACCGATGGATTGCTGCAGCTTATACTATACCCTGCAAGTTTCCAGATACTATCCCTGTCCTATTCTTCAGAGTGTGTCACGTCAGGTGGGCCTTTGCACAACAGCTGTTCACTTCATCATGACCATGGAGGGTGTGGCCCTTGCTTGACAGGTGAGGGTCTTGGTGGATCTGGTGCTGATGGTCCGAGAGTCAGAGACATGTTTCCCCAGTCTTACATGCTGCGTCCTGTTGGACAGGAAGTCTGTGATCCACCTGCAAGTGGTCAACCACCTGCACAAATATCACAAATTGGAGAATCAGAATATTCACACTATTTACAGCAAAAAGAGACGCTTTTTTTGAGGAATGAGAAATATAAGGAAAATAAACAGCAAGGCATGTAAACAAGTAGGCATATCAACAAGACAGTTGTAAACATTATTCAATTATGTAGTTAAACTATTCTATATGTACTGTGAACTAATGTGGATGGGACAGGGACCTGGTTCACAGTCCTGATGGCCTGCTGAAAGAAACTGTTCCCGACTCCGGCGTTACCTGTTTCAAGACCGGTGGACCTCTTACCCCCCACATTTGGATTACCTGTTCCCCTGTATTGACATACTGCCTTGTACTGTACATTTCCAAACGTCACGTCTGTGTTGGGCTGCATTTGGGTCCTAAACACACCCGTTACAATCAGTGTGCCTCGGCTCCAGACTTTGACTATTCTATTTTTCTCATGTGTCTCAAAACTTTCAGACCCTAGAAATTGTCATACACTGCTACTACAATGCTTTTTACCCTAATTTGATCCCATACTTTTTGAGGTGTAAAAATAATGCCCCCGAAGCCTAATTTATACCCTGGTCCTGGTCCTTGAGGTGGAAATGCACGTCATTCAAGGGGTCCTGATTCTGCGATGGAAACGCAGACTGCCTAACCTACTTTTAAACAATGCACAACGTCGGCAGCTACATGTACTGCTCTTGAATGTAGCTCTTCGCGTTTTCACAACACGGTACAACACACAACTGACGAGGAGGTCAACGTTGCGGACTCAATGACAAGGTTATTCGTCTTTTGTGAGAAGTAGCTGCTATATGGTCATTTGAAGAAAGTGCTAATGTTACCATATCACTTTGTTGTTGCGTGTCGTTGATATGTATGTATGTGTAATGTATGTCCACAGACCATTCGTATATAGTTGACCGAAAGAATGATTGTACATTTTTCATACGCGCTTAGATGTTTAGAACACGTGTATGAGATGTCATAAAATGTAAGAGAATGCCAGTAATCAAAAGTGTAAACGATAGAAAGGTGCCGTTTGGCGTCACTCGTGTTGAACTTCCGTCATGTAGTCTATAACTAGGTTGATGCGGAATGTAAGCATGCAGTAAAGGGGCTCGAACCATACGAAAACCCATCCTACGTGTTAACTGAATTCAATCCTAACGGTTAGTTCCCGTTGTCACAGTGTGACGATGAACGCGATGGAGGAGATGGTTGAGAGGTTTGTGGACGCGGCGTCCAGGGGAGATGTGGCCACAGTGTCGAGCCTGCTCTCCCGCAGCGCCTCCCTCGTCAACCAGCCCGCAACCAACGGCTGGACAGCTCTGATGCTGGCCGCCCGCAATGGGCACTTTACCGTAGCAGAAACCCTGCTGGCACACGGGTACGAACCATAACCATCTATAACCCTGTACCCTGTTTCTTTGTGTTTTCTTTTACAAATGCACGTTATGGATTTAGAGTATTAAAAAAAAACGACCAAAGTTAAAAACTCATGTTGCTCTCACACTGTTATCAAAGAGGCAAACTAGCAATAAAATCCTACAATCAGAATTGTAGAGTCTAGAACAATGTAGTTCTGCACAACTGCATTCAAAAAACAATTGGACAGAGTAGCCAGAGAATACAGAAAATGTATGTTTACCTTCTTCTTCCTATATCTCCTTTAGGGCTGATCGCTTGGTAGTGAATCGCTCTTCCCAGACAGCCTATGACATTGCCAAGTTCTGGGGTCACACACACATCTCCCACCTATTGCTGCAGATGGACGGCCAAGCCCAGCACCTCCTTGTGACCTCTGATCCCAGCCAGGAGACCTACTTCAGCGCTGAGCCTCTGGACCGGCTGAGCGTCAGGCGGAGTGACGGGGTGTGGCAGCAGGATAAACAGAACCAACCTGACTCCATCTTCCTGCTGTTCTCCAAACTCAGCCCTCTGGTCCGCAGACTACAGCCCAGCACAGGGCCCGGGGTAGGTAGTCAGGGCCTCGGTTTGGTCGTTTAGAGGCAGGTAGTCTTAGGCTTGTCTTCTGCTCCCAACAGGCTACGACCAGCTTATGCCGATTCACCTCCTCAGTGGTGAAGGAGTTGCTCCTCCAGCCAGGGTCGATGCTAGTGTTTCTGGGCGTGCAGAGGAGGATTCCCTCCTCCTCCTCCCCCTCTCAGATTTCCAGTGAGCCTCCTGCCTGGTTTGCCATCAACTCCAGCGGGGATCCCGAGGTTCTGCTTCAGCTGGGTGGGGAGAAGGATGTCTTCTGGGCTCACAGACCCAACAGAGACCTGCTGAACCTCAGCCAGGATGAGGCGGGTCAGTAGAAGTATAGGTCTCTATGACCTAGTCATAGAGACCTATGTGTGACCTGGCCGCCACCTATGTGTGACCTATGGACCCAGGGAGCAGAGACCCTGACCCATGACCCTGCGGCAACTATTCATTTTATTATTTTGCCGTGAGCTTGTTTGCCGTTACACAGCCATGACCTCTGACCCTGGACCTACATCCACCAGGTATCGTAGCCCAGGCACGGGCGGTGTTGGCGTGGCACAGTCGCTACGCCTTCTGCCCCACCTGTGGCAGCAGCACCAGGTCGGAGGAGGCAGGCTACAAGAGGACCTGCACCAATGGCAGCTGTCGCAGCCTGCAGGGGATCCACAACACCAACTACCCTCGCGTTGGTGAGGATGCCACACTGCAACAATGTCTCTTGTCACAATGCCACGGTCGTGGCTTCTCTGGGTTCTTCCGGACAGAAAAAGAGGACCGAAGCGGTTGCCAAATGTATTAATTGTCAACATAAATGGCTACAGCACATTGAAATATTGAGGCGATACAGTAGTCCATATCTTCCGCTGCTTTGCGGGGGTTCAGCGTCGGAGACCTGGTGGAGTTCTCTCCTCCCGTGCGTCCCCAGCCTCTATTGCAGGAAGAGTGCACAGGTGTTATTAAATAGCATTCAATAGCATTCCATTAATTGCACTCATTCACTCAGCTGCGTCAAATTCCAGGCATTTTTGCCGCTCAGCTCCCCCCGTCAACAAGTAATTAACTGTGTGATGTGGTCTCTAACCTTCAACTTCCTGGTTTTCTGAACCTTGACCCCAGACCCGGTGGTAATCATGCTGGTTCTCCACCCGGATGGCCAGCAGTGTCTGCTGGGACGCAAGAAGATCTTTCCCACTGGGATGTTTTCCTGTCTGGCTGGCTTCGTGGAGCCAGGTATGCATGTACGCACGCACGCACACACACACGGGTTGTAAGTGTTTCTCCTGCAGGAGAGAGAGAGGGGAGGGAGGTGCAGAACTTCTCCACCCGATTCTCCACCCAGGGGTAAATGCGGAGTGGAGTGGAGGTGTAAAGATGTGCTTATCCCCCAGGCGAGAGTCTGGAGAGTGCAGTGCGGCGGGAGGTGGAGGAGGAGAGTGGGGTAAAGGTGAGCTTGGTGCGTTACGTGGCATGTCAACCCTGGCCCGTCCCCTCCTCCCTCATGATTGGCTGCCTGGCCGTCGCCCTGTCAACACACATCAAAGTGGACCAGAACGAGATCGAGGAGGCCCGGTGGTTTCCACGGCAACAGGTCAGCGAATTCCATGAAACAATATGTCACACACACACACTGTGTGTGTGTGTGATTTATGTGAATGCCATCATCTTTCCCGTCTATCCAGGTGATCGATGCGCTCTTCAGGGGAGGAAGTCCCGCCCTCTTCCTCCCTCCTCAACAGACCATCGCCCACCAGCTCGTCAAACACTGGATTGGATGCACCTCCAACCTCTGACACGCTACATTCAACCCCTAATACACAATAACCAGGCACAGCCTGAGCCAATCCTTTCGCTTGATTTATTTTTCGGCCAGATTTACTGGGACTTTTTCATTGGACACACAAATCACTTAAGGACATCTCCCCTAAAAGGCCAATCAACCATCAGACTCAAACGTAATATTAAAATGACACATTCCCTTCCAGAGATGCAATTTTATATTTAAAAATACTCAAAAGGAAACATGTATTTTAGTGTATCAAGAACACACGCACACACACTGAACCCTTTATGTGCAATTCGTGTTTTTTCATTTAAATGTTAAAGGTGATGGTACTATTGTACTTCACTACCAGTCACTCGCATAAAGGGGCTGGCCTCGGTGAAGTTGGGGAGGACGTAGTCGCTCATCGGAGGTCCCTCTGGGAGGTCCTGGAGGCCGTCACCAAAACAAAGTTTGAAGACGTCCGGGGTGTGTAACTGTGAGGTCACTTCCTCTTCCTGGGGGAAAAAAACATTGTGGCGGTGGGGGGGCAGCAAGTGGGACTGCACCTCAGACAGCGCTTCCATGGCGACAGGGCTGTTGCTGATGTAGTTGGGGCTGTGGGGCATAACACCACGGTTTGCATATAGAGTGATCATCTGCACATTGGCCACATATCCCTGGGAGGGGAGGAGGCATCCAAGACCAGCTAGATGAGTGGTAGTACGCTGGCTGGCCTCTAGGTGGTGTCGTGCACCTGCAGCGACCTTGATGGGATGTTTGTCCCACAGGACATCAGTCACCACAAAGTCTTCAATATTCAGGATGTGCCTCACCAATGCCTTAACACATGAACAGAATATATGAATACGCACAAAAATTGGAAATGATATGGGGGGGAGGCACGCACGCACACACACCACCCAACCTGCTGGTGTTTGTCCATCATCCAGAGTCCTATTGAGCTTCTCTTGGGGCTGGAAACCATCGTCACAAAGTAATACTTGTACCTGTATCACAAGAACACAGGCCTCAACATGTTTCTGCTACTTTGTTCGCATGTGCAACAATGTTTCAAAAGGTTTTCAATTGAAATGTTTGTGTCGTGTCATTACACCAAATGTACATTGAAGTGCGATCTATCAGCCAACAATGTGCCCCACATCTGTAGATGGCTAAATAAAAACAGGACAAAAATAGATTTGCTGTAGCCTGCCACTGAGGGGTTGCTTGCACAGCAATACTTGTACCACAGTAATACTCGTGTACGTACATTACCCTGAACAGAAAGCAGAAGAACAATGTGACCAACAGAATCACAGAAGAGACGAGAGTTGCTGTGGACGCATCTGAGGGTGAAACAGAACAAACAAATGGAGATATTGAGCTGTGTTTCAGATATTAACAAACACTATTCCATTCACTATGTTCATGCTAAATGTATGGGATTAAAACAGTCTTAATAGTATGCACAAACAAATGTTAAGTTACGTACATCATACAACAACAACAACAAAATTAGTTTGACAATAACAGTCAATTACATTTCAACAAATAAATGGGCCACAAGGCGTGCTGTTGATTACAGATTATTGCTGCCATGGAAACGCACCAAAATGTGCTGTTGTGAAAATGGCCTCTCGGGTAATATATGAATTATCAGCCAAAAGCAGGAGAGAGTACTCCCTGTTGGGGATCAGGTTTTGGAAGGTGTGCTCTGATTGGTTGGGCAACAGGAGCAACGCTGAAAGACAAGAACATGTGTTATGTAGTGTTATATAGTATATATACTATACTATAATTACAGTGAGGGCATCATGTTCAGCCTATACAGTAGGTTAAGGTTGGGAATCCAACCTAGTACCATCTAAGTGTGTAATTTGTGCCCTTGACGTAACACTTAAACTTGGAATGTAGGAATGTGAATGTAAAGGAATGTATTTTTTAAAGTAGGTTGGGTATTACAAAATAAAGGTCTGTCTTGTAAGCGGAGTGTGGTCTACCTTGCTCATCTGATTTGTATGTTAGCACCACTTTGTATCTCTCCACTCTGATAGGCTCAGTCTTCCTCTGCCACGCCCACTGAATGGTTGCTGTGGTTTTCGTCACTTTCACCGTCGTCAGATTAACGACTTCAAGCAGAGCTGAGCAAGCGTGTCGTTCACAGTTTGTAACCACAGGCAGAGGAAGAGTGTCAGTTTATAACAGGAGATGAAATCTCCGAGTGCAACATTGGCAATGTATCATCTTATGCATCATCTTAGCATTACCTTTAAAGGAGACATTATAACACCAGGTGTGATTAGCCATTCCAAGCAGTTTCAAAAACCTGTTTTTGACATCACAAGTGGGAGTGTCCACCCAGGTGTATGGTGGACAGATCAGCCTACCAGGCTCATCTATCCAGCATACTTCGAGGTGGACACTCCCACATGTCAAAAACCTATGGCGACTCACGCTCACAACTGGTGGTATCATAGGAATCCTTTAAAAACAGCCATCATTTATTGGAATACATTGTACTTTCTGCTGTACAGAACCACATCCCCGAGGAAGTACAGCAGAGATGTTCCAACACCTCTGCTGGTTGTGCAGGTGTCATGTCAAGTCAAACAGGACTTCACGGTGTGTTCACTCACCTCCGTGCTGCAGGCTAGCAGTGAGGGAACGTGCTGGGCCACAGAGGGGAGCGTGCACGGGATAAACGCTGATGACGTAGATCTGATCAGGGTCCAGGTCACCTGAAGAGATATAGGCACCAGCTATCATAATGATATCATCATCCTCCTCCTCCTCCTCCTCCTAAGATTACCATTATTATCAACTACACACAAAACTGCAGACGGCTAACTAGCAAATTACTAAATAGCAGATGGCTAACTGAGGTGTACCCTGGATGATAGCTGAGGTGTTGTCCACTCTAGTCCAGCTGCTGACGGAGTGCCTTCCTTCAGTCCGCCACTCAACAGCAAAGTGGCTTACAGGGGAGGCTGGGGATGAGGCCGCTTGATTGGCAGGTGGGCCCAAGGTGGTTGGAGGAGTTTGGGGAACAGCGTCCATTTCCCATTGGACCAGGAAACCCATGTGAACAGGAAATCGACTAAAAGCCCACAAGTGTCTCAGCGATGGCAGGGCTGCTGGTCGGACACACACAGAGTCTTCGTCATGTTCCTCATAGTTATCCTCATCATTCAACATGCTCTGCACCTCTAACATACTGCCCTCTTCATCCCTAATGTAGACTTTAGACTTCAGTTTAATATTCAAAGATGGCAGACTCACTCAAATCTGGGTGAACAGGGCGGTTCATTTCTTTTGGGTATTTGTTTCGATCATACAAATCAGCACTGTGCAGACCGGCCACTATAGAAATACACCCCCTTCTGAAAGCATCAGCTAGTCACACAAATGACTTGTCATCAGCAGAATATCTCTAACGACGCAGCAAACAAGGCCTAACTCTACCCCTTGCCATTTCTGCTTCCCAGCCTCAGATTCCGTTCTAGGTGGTGAGGACTCACGCTCGTGTGGTTTGGTGTGGAGTGACCTCGTGGGACCGAACCCCACCAAATTGAAGGCGGTTACGTTGAGCCTGCAGTACTCGTCCTTCACCTCTAGGAGTGCCGTCAGCCCCGTCACATTGACGGTCACCGGTGCGTGTTGATGCTCGTTTGTTGAGGAGTAGCAGTAGCTGACCTGGTAACCCAGGATACGCCCTCCTGCCTTGCGGACATCAAGCTCCTGGCAGAAAAGAGGAACTTTTTTTGCCTCCTTTTTGGATTAGCACAGCTACTTTGTTACTCTCACTACAGCCCTCTTTTTTCCAGATAAAAATTGGTCGTGCAGCAATTGGTAATTTTTTATACTACTTTGATCATATGCTTTGACTGTTCTCAGCCTCATTTGAAGTCACTTTGGATAAAGGCGTCAGCTACGTTTGTCAGGAATTCCACCTAAATGGTGTTATATGTTGTGTATATTTCTGTAGGTTCTGATGTGCTAACACATTTGTTTTGTTTGTTTTATTGAATCCATGCTCTGTTTGCTCCACCCCTCACCTGTGGCCTATTAGCACCTGATTACTTCCTCATTTGATCCTTTAATAACTCTGCAAACTCTGCGATTGTGTCCTTACCCCTAACCTGACAAAGTTGACTAAATGTACATGTTTTTAAGATGCCAGACTCAAAAAAATGTCCCTCAGGGTGAATACATCTCTCTGAAGGCAGCTCTCAGAGACCAGGCAGTTTCTCCTACCGTCCACATCAGCCAGAGGAGCAGCAGAGGAGGGGCTCCGGGGGGGACCCACCTCCTCTCCAGGTGGTAGCACACGTCAGGGGCTGCGGACGGAGCTGGGGCACCACGGTTGGTTACTGACCCGTTCGGTCGCACGGAAAGAACAGACGATGGGGTATGAGTGACCTGAATGATGACCTACCTGTCTCCAGCGTGCGACCTTTGACCTCTGCACTCCAGAGGCCCCGGGCGCCCGGGCCGGGCATGCAGGCCACCGTAGCGCCATACAGCGTGGAGGGCAGCAGATCCTGTAGGGTGTAGACCACCTGCTGGCCCAACTTCACCTTCACCTCCTCGAATGTCAGATATTAGCATATTATTATGACATAAAACACCTGTGCACTCTTCCTGCAGTAAAGGCTAGGGACGCATGGCAGGAGAGAACTCGGCCAGGACTCCAACGCAAAACCCCTCGCCACGTAACTCCACATTTTGCAGCAGTCACCCACACATGGTGTGTATATTAATACTACACAAGGTTGTGATACTACACAACCTGAGTGGTTTGGGGGCCTGGCTCTGCAGGCTCTGCAGCGTAGCGGACCACACAGATCCCCTGCTTGTTGGTAATCCAGGACAGAACCAGGGAGCTGGAGGAAGAGTTCGACAAGACCACCACAGGCCGGACTGGGGGGAGAAGGAACACTGACAATGAACCATGTTCTGTACATGTGTACTCTCATGTACTACTACAGTACTAACACAGACTGTATACTGCTATGTACTACTACAGTACTAACGCAGACTGTATACTCTCATGTACCATTGCAGTACTAATGCAGACTGTATCCTACTACAGTACTAATATAGACGTACAGATGTATATGTAGTACTATTTCTCTTTCCTAACCCTAGCACTAGGGTACTAGGGTAGCGATGCTAAGTACTAAATAATAGCACTTAGCATTGTTTAGCATATTGTATGTTCTTAGATGTTGGTCATGCAGTCAGAATAGCACCTCTGCTCTTATCCCAGCTATCATGCAGGCTACCTAACAATTATGAAACTCACCCACTTTGGATAAAAGTGTCTACCCTAAATGTAAATGTAGTACGAATAAAGACTGTTTGTGAAAGATCACAATGTCTGATTTTGTGCCATAGTTAGTCAAGTGATGTGTTATTGTCACATATACATCACAACACAGTGATATCGTAGACAACAGTATGGAGGAGGCACAGTCAAAAGGAAGCAAAAAGTATTTAAAAATATATATCGAGGAAGAGAGAGAGAGAATAGCACAATATAATAGAACATTTAGGGCATTTGGCAGAAGCTTTTATCCAAAGTGACTTACAAAGAGTACATTTGTTGAAGGAGACAACAATATATCGCTGTGATACATAAAGATAAGAATAGAGCATGTATATTTGTGAGGTTAATAGAATGAGTGCCATAATTGCTACGTTGCTACGTAAATATAAAAAGGCTTAAAAAAGAACCGCCATTGAGATGGATATACAGTAATTGAATCTGTATAGTACATAAAGCATAATGTTATCCAATCATAAAAAACACTAATAACAAAAATCATTCCCACTCCTCTCCAATACAAAAAACACCACCAATGTCAGTCTTTCATTCATTAATCTAATGCCATGTTTTTCGCCATGTTTTTCGCCATTTTGTCGTTCATTGAATAAAATAGTGGAAACGCATGAGGGTTGTGAGGATGTGATTCACAGTCTTATTGACGGCCGCTACGATGGGTGTGAGCATGTGTTGGATGTGACAGGAACCATGAAGCAACTAGGTGAAGAGTTATGCGTTCTCACAAATGCGGTCTAATCTCAAAGTCTGGGGATCAGACCAGCGCACCACCATCTGGGAGTCACGGACCCGCACTGTGACGTTGA
>OMOU01052685.1:5714-19023 GCA_900312585.1 Malacocephalus occidentalis
AAAGCGCATCAAATTATAAGGCGCACCTTCAATGAATGGCCTATTTTAAAACTGTTTTCATATATAAGGCCCACCGTATTATAAGGCGCATGGAATAGAAACTACTGTAGTGGCTGGGGTTGCGTTATGCATCCACTAAATGGAGATGCGCTAAAGGGAATGTCAACAAAACAGTCAGATAAGTCAGTCAGTCAAACTTTATTAATAGAATACAAACCAACGTTCTGACAACTCCGTTCACTCCCAAAACAAGTTAGTGCATTCACAATACGGTACCGTACGTACCGGTAGCTCTTACCGGTATTTGCGCCGCCTTCGTTGAAAACAATGTATTTCCAACTCCATTTGTCACAGTTCAAAGCTACATGAACAGCTGTTTTATTTTTTTCCCCGAGGTAACGTTAGTGACGTAGTATTATCTTTTACCAACAGCAAGGTAGTGCAACTTTTTATCACGTAGTTAGTGCATTCACAAACGTGGAGGGGAACTTTCACTGATTCAGTAAACAGTCTGAATACCGCTACGGTAAATCAAACGTTAGTGCAATCACAATATAGTAACTCCCGAAACAGTGCAAAACCATAACAATATAACAATAACTCAACAACTCAATAACTCAACGTTGCTCAAACGTTAATGTCCATATTCACAATATCTCCCAGCCTTGTTCAGTTGTAAACACGTGAAAGAAACACGTAAAGCTCACTTTTTCAGTTCATTCCTCATTCACGAATCCCTCGAATTCTTCCTCTTCAGTGTCCGAGTTGAACAGTTGGGCGAGTACGGCATCCAACGTGCCCGGTCCCGTCTCGTCAAAGTCGTCATTGTCCGAGTCAGTGTCGCTGCTGTTGTCTGGCAGTTCAGTGACAATTCCTGCCTTTGTGAAAGCTCGGACCACGGTTGAGACTGATATATCAGCCCAGGCATTCACGATCCATTGGCAGATTGTGGCGTATGTCGCCCGGCGCTGTCTCCCAGGCGCTGTCTCCCGGCGCTGTTCGAGTTTGTCCTCCAACTGTGGCCATCTCGCTTTGTTCCCTCGGAAACTCTTTTTAGTCTTATTTACTTATCTTGTTGCTTCCTCCACTTCCGTACCATTGATTCATGAATATTGAATTCTCTCGCTGCTGCTCAGTTGCCGTGTTCTACTGCGTGACTGATAGCCTTGAGCTTGAACTCTGCGTCGTAAGCGTGTCTCTTTAAAGGTGCCATTTTGGGGTCTTTATACACAAGTGGTGTGGGACTGGAATTCCTCTTTACCGTTTTTACCGCTGTTACTTTGGCGCCCCCTGACGCCCCCTGACTACGGTAGCCATAATTAACCAATATTGATCCATATATAAGGCGCATCGGATTATAAGGCGCACTGTCGATTTTTGAGAAAATTAAAGGCTTTTAGGTGCGCCTTATAGTGCGGAAAATACGGTAAACACAGCGTACTCACGTCACCTGACGAGGTACAAACTACCATCTAGTGGTCAAAATGTTGTAGTATATAAGCACGCAGAACTATTTACATGCATAATCAAAAAGGATAAACATGCTAAATGGCTCATACAGATGATGTGTTCTTATTTATATAAAAAAGGTACCAAAACCGTATTGTGGCCCAAAATCTGAGATGCATACCGAACCGTGGGCCAACTGTACAATTGCATCCCTACTATGTACCACCTGCTCTGTCTGCCATTTTACCACACTTTAGAATAAGCCTGACTTTTCACCACCAACCAGCATCCTTGGAGGAGCCCCAAACCAAGTCACACGATGTGGCATTGTTGCGTGAGCATTGCTACAACCTCGTTTCCCCCTTCTTGCCTGTTTACATCCCACTGCCCCAGTTTCCTTGTTCTGTGAGAGAAGTGAGCTGTAGCGTATCCTGCCAGGATGTTAAATCTGGGCTGGAATGGTGTCAGGAAAATTCTTAGACACATATGCCGGTGCTGTGAGCCTGGAAGGATATTTGGTTTTAATAATGCTCATAGTGGAGAACTGTATGGATCATGGTCATGATGCCTCTCAGCCGCATAGGGCACTCACATGGAGTGGGCTGGGTTGTTGATGTCCATGATGATGTGGTCGGAGATGGTTAAGTCCGATCTGGAAAGGTGGTTGATGGTGATTCCGGCAGAGCAGATGGGGTCAAGGATGTGCCCACGGTTGTGGGTGGGTTGACGTGTTGAGTGAGGTTGAAGCATTTGAGCATGTCCAGAAAATGTGTGGCTATTTTGCAGCCTGTGGAGTCAATGTGGATGTTGAAATCACCCAGCAACAGGATGGAGGGTGAGATGAAGCAGAGGTGGGTAAGAAATTCAAAAAGGTCGGAGATAAAAGTGCAACAGAAATGACTGCCATGCATACATTGCTCTTACGGTTCTGTCACTTCCACTACACTTTTTACTGTTGAAAGGTTGGAAGAATCAGTAGCCATTCAGAACTTTTTTTGTACAGAATTTTTAAGATCGCTATAGTTTTACTTTTTTATACAAATAAATTGTTCACAACACATTATGTCGTCATAATTTTAAATCTCTAGTCAAATGTGACATAGGTAGGGTCCTATGGAATATGTGTTCTGGCTTTTATAAATGTTCAATGCATATCAATATTTGAAATTGTTTTCGAATAACCGATTATCGAACTAAAAATTACAAAAAACTTGAGTCAGTTTCCAATACATGTCCACCAGTCTCTACCTGCAACTACTCAACTCTCACAAGAGTCAGAGTGTTCCAAGAGGAAGGCTGGGGCTAGACTAAAGCTGTCGCCTAACCAGCTATCTCCCCCAGGCCGCATCATTCTCACCATGTTCTCCATGCTGCTATCAGGGGGCACCGATGTTCCGCCATGTTTCCATAAATATAAGTTGCGGACCAAAATTATTTGGTGAGCGGTGATCCACAGCGGTTAAGAGTTAGCTTTGGTCTACCCCTAGTTTTCCCCTCTGCCGCCTTAGTCTATAGTCTCTACAGCTGTATTCACATAACCATGTCATTGCGAATAATTGAATATTCTAATAATCATGCCCATCCCTAATGCAGCTGACCTGTAACAACATTAAGCTGGCATTAAGAGGATTTTGTCTGACTCGTGGAGTGTTTTGAACACTAACAAACAACGTAAAGTTTTTAAGCACTTCTAAGTAATCAATGTCCCTTAATAATCCCATAGTCAAAGTAATTCAAGCAGCAGACTGCTTGGTTAGTGGAGAGTAGGAGTCAGACCAATCAATCGCTAGATGAGGGAAAATGAAGAAAATAAACGGCAGAATGTCACAAGGCTGTCACTACGTTTATTGTTGCATACCTGCTAGGTAGGCTACATTTAAACTTAATGTGAGCTACCCTGACACCCAGAGATAACATGAATGAATTGTAGCATAGTCAGTGCCACAATGCCACATACGTGGCTTTAGTTTGGGGCAGGTTGTGGTGTTTGAAGTCCGGTATATTGCCGGACTTCAAGTTTGTAGGTATGAAATGATAAAATGGTATGGAGCAGATGGTACAGATAGCTGCTACTGCTCTCTCTCTCTCTCTCTCTCTCTCTCTCGAGTGTGTGCTGGTGGCTGACTTAACCTGTGGTGCACTGATGCACCAATGCACCACAGGCTTGCAGCCCCACCCACCCAGACTATCTGGGCTAGATTAACCCAATTAAGCCAGCACCCAACGACACACACCACACATTCCCACATGAATGTTGTATTGTTTATGGTTGTTAATATTCTCAACTGTAGGGAGATGACCACGTTTTGTTTCCAGATTTTCATTGTCTTTGTTAATCTACTGAGAAGGTCAAGGACAATAGTTATTTAGTCATTTGTAATATTATTTTTAAGTTTAGGTGGTAATGACCCCTCAAAGAATCGCCATCTTATCGTGGTCAGGGGGTTTGGGTGCCCAGGTGACCCTGGGAGTTGTGTTGTCCGGGGCAATAGCCCCTGGTAGGGTCTCCCAAGTGGTCGCAGGGGAGGGGCCAGACTAAGAGCGATTCAAAGATCCTAACATGAAAAGGCTTCCCAAGAACGTCATCTTGTCACCTCATGCAGACAAGGGAAACCAAAGGCGGAGTCCTGGGCATGCGGATCCCCAGCATCGCCGACTGGTTCTAGGGACGTGGAAAGTCACCTCGTTGGCGGGGCAGGAACCAGAGCTGGTGCGGGAGGTGGAGTGGTACCAACTAGATGGCTGGGCTGACCTCCACGCACAGCACCGGTTCTGGAACCAAACTCCTGGAGAGGGGCGAGACTCTCTACTTTTCTTTAGTTGCCCAGGATGTGAGGTGTGTGAGATACGCCCCGAGATGCTGAAGGCTCTGGACATTATGGGACTGTCGTTGTTGACTTGTCTATTCAAAGTCGCATGGGGGTCAGGGACAGTACCTGTGGCGTGGCAGACTGGGGTTGTGGTCCGCACCGGAGGGTGTGCTCCAACTATTGAGGGATCACACTGCTCAGCCTCCCTGGGAAAGTTTATTCCAGGGTGCTGGAAAGGAGGCCGATTGTCGAATTTCAACATCAGGAGGAGCAATGTGGATTCCGTCCTGGCCGTGTAACAGTGGACTAGCTCATTACTCTTGCAGGGTTGTTGGGGGGGGACATGGGAGTTTGCCAATCCAGTCTACATGTGCTTTGTTGACTTGGAGAAGGCTTATGACCATGTCCCCCAGGGAATCTTGTGAGGGGTACTGCGGGAGTATGGGGTACCGGGGCCATTGGTACATGCCATTTGGTCCTTGTACAAACAAAGTGAGAGCTGTGTCCATATTCTCAGCACAAAGTCAAGCACGTTCTCAGTGGGTATTGGACTCCACCAAGGTTGCCCCTTGTCACCAATTATGTTTGTGATTTTCATGGACAGAATCTCAAGGAGTAGCCAAGGTCTCCTCACTCCTCAGTGTCTGGTTTGGGGACCTCAGAATTCCATACCTGCTCTTTGCGGACGATGTAATTTTGTTGGTTACATCAAACCATTGCCTCCAACATGCACTGGGCCCGTTTGCAGCCGAGTGTGAAGCAATCAGGATGAGAGTCAGCACCTCCAAGTCTGAGGCCATGGTTCTCTGCTGGAAAATGGTGGAGTGCTCCCTCCGGGTTAAGAGTGAGTTGCTGCCTCAAGCGAAAGAGTTCAAGTATCTCGAGGTCTTGTTCACAAGTGAGGGAATAATGGAGTGGGAGATGGACAGACGGATTGGTGCGGCATCAGCAGTAGTGCAGGCACTGTACCAGTCCATTGTGGTGAAGGAGCTGAGCCGGAAGGCAAAGCTATTGATTTACCAGTCCATCTACGTTCCAACCCTCACCTGTGGTCACGAGCTGTGGGTAGTAACCGAAAGAATGAGATCGCGGATAAAATCGTCCGAAATGAGTTTCCTCCAGAGGGTGCCTGGGCTCAGCCTTAGAAATCAGACATCCGGAGGGAGCTTGGAGTAGAGCCGCTGCTCCTCCACGTTGAAAGGATTCAGCTGAAGTGGTTCGGGCATCTGATCAGGATGCCTCCCAGGTGCCTCCCTTTAGAGGTTTTCCGGGCACTTCCGACTTGGAGGAGACCCCGAGGCAGACCCAGAACCCACTGGAGGGCTTATATATCTCAAGCGGAAAAAATGGATGGATGGATGGAAGTGAAGCAGCATTGAAGGCATATCACCAGACATACAGAGACATACATTTAGTGGCACACCAGATATCCCAACCCATTTTTCAAGCAGATCAAATAAGCAATGGTGTCAATATAATTTGTGACCATGAGGAGGGCCGTCTCATTGCTGTGTCTCTGTTGAATACCTGATTCGTATTCATCAAATATGTCGTTTTCGTCCACCAGTTCCAGAAGTAATTTACAAACCAGTTTTCTAAAACGTTGTATGCAGATGTACAAGATGTAACATTGCCGCAAAGCATTGCAGTAACATTGCATCTTAAACTGGGAATCCCCATGTAACGTCAGAGTTAACTTTAGTTTATGCTATAGAAAGACACATCAAAACCTGAAATGCATTACGATTGACTAACTGATCAACTTTAACTAACCTATAGTTTAGCTTGTTAAAAAGTGCTTATCCATTAGGTCGGCAAATACAACCTCTGTAATCATTTAGCCTAGATTATATTTGTCACTAAGCAATAATAAGCAAGCAATAATAATAGAACCATGCACAAAAACTACCTCACCTTACGTGCCTTGGACTGTTCAGACTGGAAAAAAAACAAAAAAAAACTAAAACAAAACTCACTGTCATTGTTTAATGTTTACTTTAGATTGTCCTTCTGTTTATATTGCTTATATTGTATCCTGTCTATATTGTATATCTGTTTCTATTGTATATCTGTTTATATTGTTCATTTGTTTATATTGTTCATAACTGTTTATACTGTTTATATTGTTTAGATTGTCTTCCTGTTTAGATTGTCTCCCTGTTTCAGATTGTCTCCCTGTTTCAGATTGTCTTCCTGTTTCAGATTGTCTTCACTGTCTAGATTGTCTTCACTGTCTAGATTGTCTTCACTGTCTAGATTGTCTTCACTGTTTAGATTGTCTTCCTGTTTAGATTGTCTCCACTGTTTAGATTGTCTTACTCTTTAGATTGTCTTACTGTTTAGATTGTCTTACTGTTTAGATTGTCTTAGTGTTTACTGTGTCTATTTATTTCGCAAATTCACCTGGGCCTGAGAGGCATGTAATTTCATCTGTGCTGCATGTCAATATAGCACATTTGACAAATAAAAGAACTTTGAACTTTTGAACTTTGAACTATTGTTGATCATATGTGTTCTAATGTCAATTATAGGGAGATGATGAGAACCATAAACTCAAATTATCAGCCCCCCAACAGAGACAATATGCTCTCAAATACCCTCATGCCCACATGGTATGAAGAGAAGGTTATGAAGAGCGAGTTACAAGATGTGAGGGATGTGGCCGTGACTGCTGGTGGGTGGCCCAATGTGGCACAGGACCACTACTTGAACGTTTTAGTCCACTATATCAAAGGAGGATGCAGTTTACACATCCCAGACAGGGGATGTTATAGCAGAAGAGATAGGAGACATCCTAGGGGAATTTGGTGTAAAGAACAAAGTAGTTGCCATCACAGTTGACAATGCAGCAAATGTTTCATTTTTAGAAGAAAATGAACTTGTGTACGCCTGCCCAGTAATACTTTGTTTGCTATTTTTGTTGTTTGCAGAAGTGGAAGGTGACATGGCGATTGAAGTACGAACAGACAACATTGTCAGCACTACAGAGAAGGTTCAGGAAGAGATTAGCCTCTACAGAGGTCTACCATCTACCCTTTCATTAATGAGTCCAGTGACATGGTGGTGGAACATGAAGGACACCCTGCCAATACTCAAATACGATCAAATACAAATCTGTGTGCAAGCATCACCCACACCCTCAGAGCATACATGTTTTACTGCTGGAGACACCATCAGCCCAGAGCCAGCTTGTCGGTTACCTGAGAAGGTAATTGTATTTAGATACAGATTAAATACAGTTGTATTTAGTACTTTGTACTTTTGCTTGGGTGCCAGTGGTTCAGCAGGTACAGAAGTGTGAAGATTCCAAGTTTGTTTTTCTGGTTTTATACAGTTTTATTTATGTTAACGTAATGTTGAAAGTTGTGGTTATTTTCAGTGTGCCAACTTGCCAATGAGATGAAAAATAAAGAAAACTGTACTGTAGCATGTCATGTAAATGTTTGTTCAAATATATATTTTTTAAATGTTATTAAAAAAAAAGAAATAGCGTTTAGGAAGCGCTATTGAAGTCAAGGAATCGGCACAGGTCGAACCAGGGGAAAACAAGGGAACATTCTGTTTTTCTTTTTTAACAGGGCTGTAGTCTCATAAACTATTCGATTCTTTGTGTGCAAAAAATGTTCATATAAAAATATAGGCCGATAGATCAATATAGTCGGGCTCTACAAGACAAATTAGCTCATCAGTGGCATACGTTGCTGATGTGATCCCCATGGTGAGAACCCTGAGGCGTCTTTTAAGCAAGGAGGCTGACACAGACCATGACGTTAAAACAACAAAGACAACATTATTAGAGGCTGTAAATAAACACTTCATAATCAAGCATGGTCCCATGTACTGCATTGCAATCCCTAAAGGTCACTACATTAATGAAGTTAAACTACACGCACACACAACACTTGACGTGCAACTGATGCATAGACCTGCTGCCAGAGCTGGAGATGAGACATGGTAGAAAGAGAGATGACCACGTGTGCCAGCGCATGATATTCAGCATGACATGTTTGAGGAGATTCTGGAGGAAAAGGGACCAGAAAGGCCAATGATGATGGGAACATGGCTCCTTTGCAGAGATCCCCCATTCCCAGAAATGTGTCTGCACTTGGATATCGGTTATCAAACCTATCATAAAGCCGGTATTTGTGTAGCATATGTAACATGTTTTTAACAAAAATGCTTATTTTAATTTGAAAATAAAAGTTCCACTGGCAGATGTGCTCCAAAATGTAAATTAATGTTCGCACAAGGGAATTTTCTACTCGCTCATTCAATAATTTGAATGAGCTCATGAGCTCAGTGACCCTCTATGGTTGGCAGACCTGGCGTTTTTAGTTCATCTCACTGATCATCTCAACACCCTGTACAAGAGACTACAAGGCAAAGAGCAGCTGGTACCACAACTGCATGCACACATGAAAGCATTCTGTGCGAAGCTCCGTCTCTTTGAGTCACAACTGCACAGCTTCAATGTAGCGCACTTCCCCACACTGTCCAAAATCAAATGCACATTTCCAAATGCCAAGCTCTCTGCTAAAGTGGGAGAATGTGTCTGTGATCACATCTCTCATTGAAGAATCTAGTCAGCGCTTTCAAGATTTTTCTGTCATTGAGAAGGAAATCACACTGTTTGCAGCTCCGTTTTTGATGGATGCAGAAGAAGTGGAAGAGAGTCTGCAATTAGAACTGATAGAAATGCAGTGTGATGATTCTCTGAAGAATTAACATAAGCTTCTCTCTCTACCTGACTTCGACTGGAGCTTGGAAAAGGCAAAGTTCTCTCTGATGAGATGCCGCGCAAAAAGAATGATGAGTCTGTTCGGGTCAACATACATATGTGAGCAAACATTCTCTCTGTTAACTCTGAACAAAAGTAGATTGAGAACCAGAATGACCGACAGCCATGTATCTCTGTGATGTCCTTCGCATCTCAACCACCAAACTTACTCCTGACCTGCCAGCTATCCTTCAGACCAAAGCGCAGCATCAGTGCTCCCACTGAGCGCAACACTTCCCATTACAGGTGAGTTACAAATATACACACGGTGTATTAAAATGTTAATAAGCCCAATTACTTAATACATTCAGTCAATTAAAGTTGATGACAATTCGTAACAAACATTAGTTGATGTGTTAACAAGCCCAATAATCTATTTGCTTAACAAGCTTGAAATATTCACATCCCCTATTTCTCTTCTTGTCTCTCTCTTCATACAGGACTATGAAGGGGGAGAGAATGACCGGCCAACCTTTTTGTAAAAAATAAAATGAATATCCATTAATGGAGAGCTGTGATGGAGGCTTTTTTTCTTCTAACATGTCAATTATCAAACATAATTTACCTGCATCTGATTGATTTTACGAACATTAATGCATTAGAAGTGAGGCAGTATACCTCACCTAGTGAGTGGCCCAGTCCTTCGCATATTTTTGGCCCTCAGGAAAAAAAGTTTGGACACCCCAGTACTATTGTATGTACACATCACGATGATAAATACACCATATTTTGTGCAGCCCTAATGTCATTTAAAATGAGTACATTTATAAGATAGCTCATGCTAGGTAGGCATATTACACGCCGAGGACAAACGATTCATTGGCTGAACAGTTGTACATTTTTAGCATTCCATTCCCCAATACCTGCCCTAAATTGAAGCCATGTAGGTCTGTTTTAAACCTGCCTTGGGCAACCAACTGCAAAAGCATGTCTCGGGCCAAGTCTTCATTCCATTGACGTGTTTATTTTTGTACAAATGAATGGATAATGGTGATCTAATCCAAACCGAGTGTCTACAAATGGCAATGCATTGTTGCAAATAAGCATAGCCTGAAGATTAGATATTTGGAAAGACCATGCATGAGACAACAACTGTTGAAAAATTGTTAACACATGGACAAAACCGAACAACAGATTTTACAAAGCTGCCGAAAAAAATTACAGCTATTTCCCCACCCCATCGGCCCCTCCCAATACGCAGACATGCCCGCACACCACTACGGTGTCCGTTTGTGGAATTATGACCCACAGGAACAAACGAGAGAGCAGCTCAACATTCCAGCACAAGCCAGGTGTTTACGGCTTAACGGCGTTTTCATGAAAATTAGGTTTCGTGACAGTAGTGCATCATATATTGGTTAAGTATTGTTATTCACAACTCACCATTTCTTAGTGCATTCCACCATGAGCTCCTGATACGACGCAACGAACTGGAATTTGGATGCATGCTTTCCCACACGCTGCAGTCTCTTCCAAACCGAGGCCATGTTTCTTGAGGTTCTTGTTTACCTGGATCAACCTGGCTCGTTCTTCGTGTTTTACAAATTCACACTTAACTGATAATGTTACACGTGTGCCATTCTAAATCCACATAGATGCAGTTCTCTTAAGCACACTCAATAACACAACCCGATCACAGGAGGTTGTATAACCCGTCTGATAAATCCAGATAGCAATTGAATATCTGCAGCGTTGGTGGAGTTCTGGACGGTCAGCACACATCATGTTAATGCGGGAAACGCTCCATAGGTCCACAGGGCAAGATGGTTAATCCTCCACATAGAATACTCCGTTATGGCGATCACCCTGGAAGAGTCAGGACCAAAAACAGGATCGTCACGAGGATGTCAACTTACTTAACTATAACTTAAGTGCAGCCGATAATGGCCTTGAGTATTCCGGGTTTGGGCTATTGCTAAAATGGATAAATACATTAACATAAAATGTAAGCATTAGTATATGAGCGACAGTAGTAATCGTGCCAAAACAGCGAGCCGTCAGGGTTCTCCACGCCGCAGTGGCTCGTTTGCTAGCGACTAGGTTAGACGACCAATTCTGGATTATTTTGCAAAATGACAGAAAAGCAGCACGATTTACAAAACATGTCATGCAGTGTAGATGCCGTTTGTGTCAAATGTGTTGAAAGTGCGTGGTACATATGAGGCCAGAATGTGAATAAGTAATGACGGAACATTCCCAAGATGTTTTTGTTCCAGTCACTAGACCGAGCCATAGGATGGGATGACGCTCCGCTAAACCTGCTCATTCTGCATTCGTGTGTGAAAGTATATGTACTTCGCATATTGTGATACTTACATTACTTTCGTACCAAACTCATTGTCTCACAATGAACCTTATCAGCCCACGTCAATATGACCAAAGTACTAGAATGGTGGAACCAACTAGCGCACAAGCAACCCCAGCTCGCTTGCTAGTTAATTATCACCTCTGCAGCAGAGCCATACCGTTAGCACATTGGCTAGCAGTGGCTAGCTATAACAATATGGGAAAAGCGGAAATAATCGTTCGCCACTGATATCACACGTATGGAGACTCGCCCCGTTCGGAGGTTTAAAGACGAATATGAGGCTACGTGGATTCAAGCGAATCTAAAGAAGAGGTAAACTAATAGTATTCCGACTCTGGGCGTACATTCCAACAGCCAACTATTGTGGTAAACAGACGGCTCACTCCATCTTCTACAGAGCCTCTCGGTTGCCTGGATCCGTAAGACCCGCCCGGAGAAACACCCATTGGTGCGTTGGATGTTCCATTTGCGGATTGCTTTTTGATTTGCCAGGCATTTTGGAGATATTATTATCCGATTGGTCAAACCTAATATCGGTCAAAGACTTTTAATCCTTGAAAGATCACTATGAATTTTACCCCAAAATCTCAGTTATGGACAATCGAATTCTACTGCTGGACAGTGGCTGGTCCTGACAAATTTCTCAGGGATGTCAATTGTTGCGACGATGACTAAGTTGCCCGTTCAATGGGTAAATTAGTAGGTAGCTAGACATTTAGTCACAATTTGTTTTTGTATTTTTTCCTGATCAACTCACATAGTAATACCACTTGCCACCACTAACACACAACACAAGGATTTACCCTTTAGGCCAGGGGTGTCAAACTCAATTTCATCCCGGGCCACATCAACATTATGGTTGTCCTCAAAGGGCCAGTAAGACTATATAAATGTATGTACTCTTTATCATATAACATAATTGCGTCTGCATTTGATTATTATTGTTTTTTAGTAATCACTTAATGAATAACTAGCTCTGAAAGCAGAAGTCTAGGAAAAATAATTGCAAGCAGACATTCAAGTGTCCAACTATTGTACAATTTAGGGCGGGGAACATCATTCATCACTCATAAATACTGAGTAAAAGCAGAATACTTCACAACTGCATTAAACATGTATTGATACACACACACACACACCAAATGCCCCTATATTGCAATGTTTACGGTCCATTCTCGTCCACTTTATGGTAAATCACACCACGTCACTGTTTGGTTGACGGGGTAACGCTATCTGAATCTGAGGGACGGACATTCTAGTTTAGGTACCAGTATGTGCGAACTTTGAAGCCATGTGCTCGCTCTCTCCGTTTCTCTATCTCTCGCGCGCACACACAAAATACGACCATGCCAAGTTGTGTGAAGGATTCTGCTGATTGAATGACACATTGATGATCCAAAACCTGTTTTGTTGCTTTTTAATTTCCTGCATCCTGATGATGCTTTTCCCCCCACCCCCTGCTCAAGCACCGGTGTTGATGTCAATGTGTCATAGAAATATTTCGCTGCTGCCACTAAGCACTGGCTTGGCCCGCCTCTAGTTCAGTGGCCCACCTCTAGTTCACTGGCCCCGCCTCTCGTTCACTGGCCCCACCTTTCGTTCACTGGCCTGGCCCGCCTCTAGTTCACTGGCCCGCCTCTAGTTCACTGGCCTGGCCTGCCTCTAGTTCACTGGCCCACCTCTAGTTCACTGGCCCGCCTCTAGGTCAGTGGCCTGGCTCGCCACTAGTTCAGTGGCCTGGCCCACCTCTAGTTCACTGGCCTGGCCCGCCTCTAGTTCAGTGGCCCACCTCTAGTTTACTGGCCCGCCACTAGTTCAGTGGCCCGGTCCGCCTCTAGGTCAGTGGTCAGGCCACCGGGAGTTGACCAATAAGGCCCAATTTCTATGATAAGCTAATTATATTCTTTGTGAGCTCTCGTGGGCCACATAAAATGAGGTGGCGGGCCGGATCTGGCCCACGGGCCA
>OMOU01052690.1:0-57918 GCA_900312585.1 Malacocephalus occidentalis
AGTGGGCCAGCTGGGACACCACGGCCGGAGGGTGGATTTGGGGAATGAATCCAGAGAAGAGGGCCGGGGATAACTGGGCCCACTCTGGAGAAACAATATACATTGATGACGTGCCTTGACTCGTCACAAGGTTTACATGCCACGCTGGCTTGCTAATAGAAGGGACGTGCAGATCTGCTGTGCCAAATCCCTTGTGAGCCACCATACAAAAGTAAAAGGTTGGCAAGTTTTTGTCAACCTTTTACCATCACTATCCCAATATATAGTAGAGGAAACAATGTTTATTCCGCAAACACCAGTATCCACTGACTGCTGTGATTATATTGATTTGTTCCCCCCCTTATAATTGTTGAAAAACCATTGCCGTGTTCATTTGGCACCAAGTGGTTGGCAATGGCAATATGAAGAACATGCAATGCCATCAGGCTTATATCTTAAATGCATCAGTGCAACACAGCTGTATAAAGCCTTCACTACACATCAAGGCAGCATCCCTACCTGGTCTGAGACCGTAGAGGCCTTTAACCACATTGGCCATGGTTGACGGTTGGACTTCAAAGGGCATGGAATGTGCTCTGGTGAGAAGCGCTGGGCATGACAGACACATACGGGTTACATGCCAAAACTGAGCGACGGGCCTCGCCTTTGAGCCAAGATCAAGACTGAGAACCAAGTGCGTGTCCGAGAGCTGTGAGCTGAAGGACATGCGTGCACTATGCATGCAACTCACGCATGAGGGTCTTCAGGTGTTTCTCTGCGACATAGTCGGCAAACCACTTCATCAGCTCCTCTCCCAGGTCCCGGTTTAACTTTGCCTCAATGTAGAACTTGTTCTGAGAGGGTCACATGGAAAGAATAATGAATTGGTGAATTGCTCAATAGACCTGCGGCAGACGGCAGTGCACATGTTGATGAATCCACTACACTGTATTTGAAGGAGTAACATAACGTTTCTTAGTTGATGGATATCATTGTATGTGTATGAATACTGATGTTACCAGCTTGGAAGTGATACATACCATGTACATGAATACTGGAACTATACATTGTAGAGATGCCGTGTATTGGCTCAAGGCAAGGTTGAAGTTCTCTATGAAATCCTCAGGTGGACTCGCCTGGAGAAAGTGGTCAAGGCGTAGACATGAATACATGAAGTAATTATGAAGTAATATATTCCAATACATTTGTCTCTCTCCATATAGATATTTGCTCCTTACTTCTAGACGTGAGGAGACCTGATTCAGATGAGTTATGATTTTCTGTGTCAAATCCTTGTAGAGAAGCTCAGAATGCTGCTGACACACACACTTGTAGACGTAACTATAAAAAGAAAAAAGCACATTGATTACTGTTCTATAATTGAGATTGATGATAATATTGCCAATAGAGATACATATAGATTTTTAAAAAAGACCATTAATATTACCAGCAACACATCAACTGACCAACTAAATACGTTCAGCCCAATACTTTATTGGTGCGTCAATTCAAGCGTCCATGTCTCACCTGTATATCTGTGCATAAGAGATGGAGATGTGGTCTGTTGGCTTTTGAATCAGCAGCAGATCAATTGCCTTCTCCAGATTGGGCCAGTGATTCTTTCGGTAATCATCTACCGCCATCGCATTTAAAACTGCAAAGGATATAAAAAGGTTTATTTAGAAGCGAATGCATGTCACAATAACCACCTTGCCACCAAGGGAGACGTCAATTGCTCCAATGTAACGCTTGTATCTCAGATGTGTAGAACAAGCAATATGAATGTTGACACTGATGGTATCTGATGGTAGATCAGACGGTTGACTACATACATACATCATGTACCAGTCGATTTGTCCGTTTTATGGAAACTTACGAAACTTTGAGGTAGAGTTGGTGGTGATTTTGTCCGAACAAGCAGCTGACGAGGCTGGGCTGTCGGACTCGCACAGTTCACTGCCTTCACTGCTCGAGTCCGAGTCCATTAACTGCGAGGTGATTGTGGCCTTCGGATAATACATCTTGTCTCTCGTCTTCTCTTGTCCTTCTTCTCTTTGTATTCCACGCACAGGTAAATAAGGTACAGGCTGGGGGAACGATGACGGTACATCTGTCAGCTGCCTCTTCCCAATGTCTGTGTGGACATCCCCACCGCCGGGCGCACAATAGTTGTGGTTGTGATCATCCCTTGATGCAAACACGTCTTCCTCCATGGACTCCATGTTTGTAATCAATCTTAGGTTAAACCCGACATGTGCGTTCCGTCAAATTGTAAACCATTATATGAAAAAAGTGCCAACTGAGTTCGCCTTCCACCTTGCTTATCTTGTTGCCTTTTGTGGATATGGTATTTTTTTGCGACGTGTCGCAAAATGCATCCACCGAGAGAATAGGGAAGTGTAGTTCCGCATGCATTGTAGTTCTTTACAGATTGAATTGGCTGTACTATGGGTGTATTAAAGTTATATAACGCGACCTACTAATACACATTATGGATAAAAGTATGATGGCATGGTGCATATGAAAGGAAATGCGTGATTAGTGTTTAAAGAGGATTTTTACTTATATAATAATTATAATAAACCCAATTAGACATAATGAACAGCTCTAATATGTAGAACAAAATGTATTCCCTTGAATCATAAACAAAAAAATATATATATTTAAATAAAATGGCAGGTAAATTATGTTGATGTAGACATGTATCCAAAACAGACTGGTTCAAATATCATTGACCCAGTAACAATACTGAATTGTACAGGAAGCAAGTTCCTGCATGTTATAGAACATTTTACCTTTCTGCTTTATCAAAAGTGAAAAGGGCATCAAAACCTGTGACATTCCATTGTCCTTGGACTTATAAGATGGTTTACTTTTTCTTTAAATTGTCACCTACACTTTGAGTAGTATGTCTCATGTTAAAGAGTATAAAAAATAAGAGGCTTGACCATAAAAAGTAGCTGCCACGTCAGAAAAGAGAAAGTTATAGTCCCGTTCCCCCCTCCCTCCCCCAAGGCAAAAATGACAGCATGAACAAGAAATGTATAACTTAAAAGGCTGAGGAAGTGTTCTTTGGTTTTAGATTGAAAATCTGTATTTATCACCAGGGCTGACGTTTGAGTGTATTGCAGGTTAAGACAACGCATTCAAGTAAGCCATCTGGAGATTCGCATCCGGGTCTTAAACTCATAGTACCTACTATCTCACAGGCAGCAGGCTCAGAACGTTTCCTTGTGTCATGTCTAAAACGAGATGCAATTGAAGAAAACACAGAAGATGGCACGTTGTGGATTGACTTCGATGGCGGGGGGGGGGGGGGGTTGTTTATCACTCCGGACTCTGGGCTCATCTGCAATGAATTTAAGCTTATGATACTTCCGCATTCGCTTTTGTTTGCCCCACTGTGAATGCGCACGCACATACATACACACATACATACACACACAAACACACACACACACACACACACACCACTGATGAGATGAACTACTGCATCCGTGACCAAGTAGTCCACAGTATGAGCCTTCAGACAACATGTGACCACCGAATCAGGCACACAAACAAAAACAATAACAATGAACTTGCCGCATATTCACTCCTAATTGTCATTCAAGCTCAACTTTATGAAAATTTAAAGTAAGGTTGATGAGTCGAAGAAAAAAAATTGTAAAAAAAATCAGGAGGAGCAAGAAGAAGAAGGAAAAACAACTAGTGCTTTGTGGACTGGGTAGTTTTTACACTTCGAGGTGTGTGGAGCTCTGAATGTTGCTTTCACAAGTATTGCCTGTCTGGGCTTTCGTCATCGTCGCCGTGCTCTCATTGGCTAGTGTGTAGCTCGGTATCGTGTCTCTGAGCGCCGGCTCGTCGCTGGCAAGCGCACCACCTTCTTCCTCCTCTTCCTCCTCTTCCTCCTCCTCCGCGTCGCTGTCTTCCAGGCCATCCGCACTGCAGCTGGAGCCCTCACTGTCGCTGTCACAGGAGCTGGACATCTCGTCCTCAGAGTCGGAGTAGACCTCCGCGCCGTGGAAGATGTAGTGATTCGGCGCTTGAAATAAGTACTCGCATGCTAGAGGAGGAACATTAGATGGGTTCAGATACACGGTGTGTGGAAATATACCATTTGGCTTGTGAAAGACGTAAAAGTAGATGCTGTCTATTGGACTGCTTAAAATGTGTAATCTCACAAATGCATTTGCATATTAATTCTTGTAGTATTAACATGGCAGGAATTGCAATAAAACATCAAGTATGGTAACCATGACACAATCTCAAGCTTACTCTCAAGGCGCTTGCTAATGGGGCTTCTGTTAAGTCGACTCATCCAGCATCTTCTACGGAGTTCCAGGTTTGAGTCCTGGCGTTTGGCCTTCGCCGACTCGTCCTTTGGCGTGTCCTCCGTTGGGGCCTCAGAGGACTCGGTGGTGGTGACTTTGTCGGGTTGTGAGGCCACCGGACAAGGCTCTGGGAGCACGTGGTCGGCGGTCCCAGGGGCCTCCGTGATGGCGGTTCCAGTGGCTTCCATGACCTTATCTACCTCCATCTCCTCTGAAGGCATAGCCGGCATGACTATCGAGTCTGCGGCGGCCTGAGTTGTCCTCGCCGTCTCCGGCTTCGTAGTCTCGCCCGAAACAGGGGTTGTCGTTGCTGCAGTCCCGGTAGCCGTGTCCGGTAACCGTGGCGGCTTCTCCGTGATCTCAACCAGTCTAAAGGTGTTGTCGCACAGCTGCTCAAAGTCGCCGCCCAGCCGGTGGCAGAGCTCATTGACGATGACGTCGCAGTCGCCGAGGAGCTCCACGTCAAAGTTCAGGTGAGGCAACTGCTCCCGGTTGATAAGGATCTGTGGCACTTCATGAGGGATGGAGTCTGGACCCAGGAACACATGGGGAGAAAGTGAAAGTAAGGTCAGTCAGGAGTTAAGTTGGACATGCCCAAGAACTACACATGATGGGCTATGATACTGCAAACATACTTGGGATAAGAGCGACCGGTCGGACTTTAAGCGAGGAGCCGATGACTATCAAGAGGTCCACTTCATCCTTATCTTGTTTCATGGCTCTGTGGAACATTTCTGGAAGATTCTCTCCGAAGAAGACAATGTCGGGCTTCATGATAGCAATGGGGATATCTGGACAGTGTGGACAACGAGGAACAACCTGCAAGAGGAACGCAACAGAATATTTGCGAAACTCCTAAAGGGATATTTGCATCAGATTAGTATTATGACGAGGGCTGTCAAAGTTTATGCGCAAAAATGCGACTCAATTCAAGTTTATATTGACAGTATTTTGAGTTGTGAATAACTGCACTGACTCGGATTTCAGTTTTTAAGAAATACCTGGTTGAAGATGTCTTCCCTGATAGCCTCACAGTCCATTGAGTGTTTGCAGACCAGACAGGACGCCGTTGCAAATGATCCTGAAAGAAAAACATGCGTATTTGACAGAGCCCCCACATCGTTGTACTATTGTTATGCAATCGATCGAGGCCGATCTTAATGGAAACTTACCATGGCACTGAATAATCCTTTGTACACCCGCCACTTGTTCCAACGTGTCGATATTCTGTGTATAATTGCGCAAAAGCTTCCCCTGCTTATCCAGCATGGATATGAATTTGTGACAGGGGGATGGCTGGAACTGACCGGGGTAGATCTCCTGCAACAGACACGTGGAGTAAACACACGTAGCCATTAGTGTGGGGACTAAATATTCAGTGCATGTTCAGGATTGTGATCATCGTCATGACACTTCACACCAATGCACTGAGACAAACCTTGGCGAACTTGAAGAAAGGTCGTGGATCTCGCCGAAAATATTCAATGTCAAACATCGACTGAGGGTCTGGAAGATCGGGAAAGTCCACAGCAAGCCTTGCATAAATACCGCCACGGGAGCGAAAGTCTGGTATTCCACACGACACAGACACCTTGAAGAAAGATATAAAAAAAAAAAAATTGTAATCTGAAAAAGTGCCAGGACAACACCATACGCTTAGAGTAGACTATGAGTAGAGGGAAAATAATAGTGACATATTGATGCCAATACACACCCCGGCACCGGTCAACACTAGGATCTTTTTACTTTCATGGAGAAGCCTGGCCACATCCTCTAGCGTGTTAATATCCTTGCGCTTCTTTCTTTTTGGCGGCTCCGAGATGTTTATGATGATCTGCCACAGCGTCATGTCATCCAGGTCTGGTGGGAGCGTGGTCTCTGGGAGCAGGTCTTTCAGAATGGTCCTGGGATCCGTCTCTCTCATGATGTGTTGCTGGATGAAACTGTAGGAACCTGGTTAAACGAGACACCAGTTGTAGAGCATATATATAGAGAGAGACAGACATACATTTTGTTTTTTTGTATAATTATCATCATCAACTCTTTGTATTGAATAGGACTTAACCTATTTGAGGTTGAGGTGTCCAGTCACTGGAACTTGCGTGAGAAGACCTGTCATCCTCGTCGGGGGGGGTGTCGGCTAGACCGTTGGAGGGAAGACCACCGTCGTGCAAGAGGAAATCTGAGGTGGAGGAGAGCTGTTAGGATAACGCCCGCTTTGACAAGACCATCAGTGGTGTAAAACAATTTATCACGCAAATACGGTTGGTGACAACAATATCACGATATGTTACTTCCCACTTTAAAAAAATCCCAATTTAAAAAAAATCTGACGTTACGTCAGAGGAGGCATCAGCGCCCATCACTGGCCGCCGGTGTCTTAATTTCTCACTTTCTGGAAGATCACAATAACCAATAATGAACATTGTTGTGCAACTCCTGCAGTCCCACACATTGGTTGGTTTACTGTTAGCCTGCTAGCCATGCTAGCTATTTGGAGGCTAGCTGCCTCACCGGTACTTTAAAAAAAATAAGTCATGTAAACAAGGACAGTAACACATGGGCCAGTATGTGGTAACCGCGTACCTGCGGTCTCTCCGACAGTCCCGAGTGCATTGCTTTCGTATAGCTTTACGTCCGATTTGTCGTCTGGCTCCAGGATCAACCGTGCGACCCCATTGTCTCCGCCCGCTAGTGCTACTGGGGCCTGCTCTACCGCCATCGCCGGCTCAGCCTCCCTCTCCTCCGCTGCTGGCGGCACAGGATTCACCACCGATGCACCCCGACCGCCGGTCGCCTCCGACACGCGGGAGACTGGTTCAGCCTCTGCCGCTTGGATTTTTCCATAGTTGGCAATAATCGCGTTGATTTTGGGCTTCTTCGCAGCGGGCTCGTCCATTTCGGCGGCGGCGCTTGAGCGGGCGCCGCCAAGAATGTTCTCTCCGTCCGCCATCTTCACAGCCCGCGTCGCCACCGCTGAGAGCCGTATGGTGGTGGTGGTGGGGGGTGGCGTTGGAGAGCCGAATTCTTCTACGCTCGACAGCTGGGTGATTTGCATGGCACCACGTGACTATCTCCGCCAATCGTTGCAGCGCAGGGGGCAGGCACTTCGGTACGTGGATGACGTCAAACCATAACAAAATGTGTCACGTGGTGAAGAAGAAAAAAATCTATAAATGTCCACACGGGCGAAGAAATTAACCCACGAACCACAAAAAATTATGTTGTATTTCTAGTACCTACCCAACAGATAGCCATGCTGTTCGGAAAACAGTCAGGTTACTGTTCTGTTCATAGACGGTGTCAATATACTCAGACATAGTTTGATTGCTTGTTTGTTCGTTTTGCTTAAATGACAACGCAATAGTGTTATTGCTCCGGTCGTGTCATGACGTCAGAGCCCCGTTGACCTGGACAGACGCGGACTCGTCGTCGGCACCTTGGACGGACGGTGAAAGCGTGACCAGCCTGCGTTTATCATCAGTAGACAGCCGTTTAATAGCTGTAAACTCAACGTAGAAGATATCATTGCATTGACAGAAACATTTGCAGAGTTGAGCCATCATCTTCTGCATTTTATGGAGGCCGTGTTGAACTGTAAACCCGGGGACTTGGAGGATTACTACGGGTTATTGGGCTGTGATGAATTATCTTCGGTGAGTTCGGGAGGAGCAGGCAGGCCCTGTCTATTTACTGGAAGTGTATATGTTTAAACATTTCACTCAGATAAAACAAACAAACAAACAATGAAAGGTACAGTGAGCCCAGAAAAGGGCCGTTATAATAATGTATTATGTCAGCAGTGGTAACCTGTTACAATTATTCGTGTGCTTTCATCATTGTTCCAGTTCATAGCCCTAGCCAGTGCACTTGTTGATTTGTGTGAAGTGTGGATGTGTTCAATATCGGTTCAAATGTGTGTGTACCTCAAATATACCGCAGGCCGAACAGATAAGCAACGAGTACAAAATCCGAGCCTTGGCATGCCACCCCGACAAACAGCCAGACAACCCCAAAGCTGGTAGGATGGCATTGTACAACTACAATGTTGTACAATTTACCCTTCTGTCTGTGTCTGTCTGTTTTCATTAAAGTCAATTAGGAATTAAGCAAGTAAGGTGCATGCTTAGGAGCACCCATGTAATCATGACTATCGCTTCTTCTGCAAAGACATTTAAGCCTATGCTGTAATACTATTATATCTCTAACCTATAGTTTTGTTGTGTGAAAAATATATACAGTTGCAGATTTTCAAAAGCTGCAGGAAGCTAAAGAGGTTTTGTGCAATGAAAGCAAAAGAAAGAATTACGACCTTTGGAAAAGGAGTGGAGTTACTATTTCATTCCATGACTGGCAAGCCTTGAAGGACTCTGTAAAAACAGTAAGCACGTCCACCACAAGACACTTTCTGTATCAAATAGAGACCTTGTTTCACACCCCTTTTAACTCCTCCCTTTTCAGTCAATGCACTGGGCTGTCAGAACTAAAAAGGAACCGATGTTGGAAGAGACAAAACCTGAATTTGCAATGAACTCCCAGGCAGAAGACATCCCTGTTGGCCTAGATACACCAGAAGAGGTCTCCCGTGAAACAGTGCCATCCTTTGGTAAATATAGTTCACCTAGATGAAGCCATACAGGCCATACAGTCAATTATTGTGTCGGCCTATTCAATAGCTTATCATCAGCTTGAATGTTCATATTTTAGCCCTTGTGTCAATAGCAAATGTGTTGCCTTTGTTTCTTAAAATGTAAGACTAAATTGTAAACTGTAAATACCTTTTCCACATCATTGTCCAGGTGACCACCAGCACTTCCGATGGGCTTCAGACTCCCCATCGGCTCTGCTTCAAAAATTTAGGAATTATGAAATCTAAACATACGTCACTAGACTGTCTCTTTGTGTATTGTTATGGTTCTGCTTACAATGTGTGTCACACAGGTCACTGTTAACCATAACGTACATTTTGTATCAAGTATTTAGCTCAGTATCATATAGCATTGTTATATGTGCTGCTATGAATATGTATCACTGTTATTGTTGTATGGTACAACAGGTGTAACATTTAGGCTCACGAGGAGTGCTTAGAATATATTTAAATCATAATTGTTGTCTTTGCCATCGTTCATTTTGCCAAACACTGTGAAGTGAAGGGATGTATTGTTGCCTCCCACAGAGACATGACTCACCGATATTATGTATGCCTCATGCAGATTGAGTGGATATATTCAGTTTAGGAAACCTGCTTCGAAGCACTGACTCACCTCATGAATTCAACATCTTAAGAAAGGCAACATTGTGTAGGTGGATGAGGCTACTTGGGGACATGTATCAAGGAGAATACTACATGTAACTAGAACACTGACTAAACTAGTAAATGTATACATTGTGCATGTACTCTTCAATTGTTGCATACATCCTTGAAGGTAGTTCCATGATAATGTACCACAATTATTCAGTTATTCAGGCAAAGCATAGACCATAATGACACAACTACGTTAGCAGGGTTCATACATTCAAAATCGTAATCTGACAATCAATAAAGACATTGAACATTTCATAAAAATAGGCAGTCTGCTTGCTGTGCATTTTGTAACATGCAAGATAGCAGGAAACTAAAATAAAGTATTTAAAAAAAATGGTTTTGCCCATTTGTAGAAGTTTTATTGATGAATTGAATGACTTTTTGTTTATGACAATATAAATTATACATTCTCTTTCACTTAAAATGGACAAGAACATTGGGTGTACTTGTATGAGGGTTCCTTGTAGACCACCTGTAATAGTGTTCCTTGGCCTACTCCGTCAACGGGCCACCCCTATCCATATTCCATTGGCCAATGCAGCCCATGTTGTGATTTGACTGGACAACCGTCTGTCATTCAGCCCGATGACAGGAGGGCTATCAACTTTCTTCCAGCCACCAAGAGGTTATTTGCGGAGGTTATTCCAGCATGGCGGGACGTTATTTACTCCGAGCGTGTACAACGTTGCGCTTCGCAAATCCACATGTTGCTGCTGCTAGACCCCTACAGCGGACCATGAGCGGTAAGCGATATATATACATATATATACTGTATATATTGACGCAGTACATAAATAACTGAAATAAGTGTAAACCCAATGCAGGGGAGACACCTGTCTCATTAATTGTAACATAATTAAAACGGCACACAACGTTGCTGGATTGCTATTGGAGTATGTCTCACCAAAAGGCTCTTTCAAATTAGGCAACAAACGACCATTAGGCAATTATTCTTTCTATGGCAAATAGCGTTAATAGATACATTTTGGTCCCCCAAAATATAGAAGAGAATCCCAACTACAACGTTTAAAAGTTATAAACAAGGTCATTCGGGATTTGTACCCAGAGGCCAGATAGACCCTCCTTCTGGCACTACTTTGTTGATCTGGTGCCAGTACGCTCTACTGGTAAAGGGCACACGCAGCAGTCTATTACTGCACTGGTGTTGCGTACCCTGCAGCACGCTCAGTGGCCACGGAAGTACAGAACACCTCATTCGAATGCAAACCCTATGGAGATTTGACTGACCAAATGTATTATTGACTATGCCACAATTATTGATTTGAGTTATGCAACTGTGGTACAAATCCAGGGATACCAACCAATGACGAACAAGCCACTGGACTGGAGCGACGTGCCCTGCAGGCCCTCAAGGAGGGAAAGGTACTGTATGTAGTGTGTACACACACGCGCACCCAACTGCAATTGTTCGTATAGGAGTGCGAGTGTGCATAATTGTGCCACGCATTCCAGGACCCATACAGCATGCTGACGCCCCCGAACTATCCAGGGACCCGAGCAGAACCTCAGCTCGTCCCCAGCATTACCAACAAGCGGCTGGTGGGCTGCCTGTGTAAGTGCCACGGGGGCGAGGGCCGTATTACTCTGCTATGCAGTGACCTTGTAACGGATTGACCAGAGGCAGCTGTACTCTTTCTTTCCTACCAGGCGAGGAGGACGCAACCCATATTGTGTGGTTCTGGCTCTACGAGGGGGCCGCCCAGCGCTGTCCATCTTGTGGATCCCACTACCAGTTGGTCCACCAGGAGATACCCCACTAAAGGAGCACCAGCAAACTTGGGACAATCTCCTCATCTCAAGTCGCCATATTCACTACCACATATATTATACCGTACCAAGTGTGCCTATGTACAGTTCCCTATTCATTAAAATGTTAACCAGAAATAAGTTTTGTATTGTTTACCTATTATTACAAACCAAAAGAGTGTGGAAAGCCATCTTGTCAATCGAAAGCCTTTGAGGCAAACATACATGCACATTTCATGTATCAACATACACGTTGAACTGTGGAAGCCATGCTGAAAAGGTCAGGCAATGTTTTGTTTTAGAAAAATTGGTGCACAAATATCAATAACAAAGCATCCAAATAGAAGTGGCTGAGAGCACACATGGGCATACCTTTAATGCTTCTCTTACACTGTATCATCACCTGGCTGATGAGGAATATTCTGACATTGCAATCATTCACTTTGTGGTGGCAGTGGAAAAATGTAGTGATTTAAACTTTTAAACAAATAAATGAAAAATGCTACTACCCCATGTCAATGGCCACACTATTATTTGTGGCTCGTTTAATTAAGTCTTGAAGCCAAGAAAATCCAGCGTGCCTAGTTAAGTGTATTGTCCACACACCGTACTTGTTTAACAATCGTCACAGTAAGGTTCACCTCAGACCTAAAAAGAGTGCTTCTGTGTCAAAGTATATACCAATACTTTGGCTTCAAACTATTCTTATCCACATGTGAATAAAAGTATATCTACAATGAACTTATCAAAGTATGTATATTCGCTCAAAACCCAATTTTAGGCAAGCCTCAAAATACTGCGGTGGTGCAAGAACAAAAACAAACAAACTAACAAACAAAAGCAAACCTTCCTATGCAATTGAAGCTTCACTTGGGAAGTTCAGTCTCATGAGCATCTAGCGAGTACAAGTGTTCCTCGGGCAGCAGAGCCCAGAGAGTGAGGGTCTGAGCAAAGCCATTTAGGATCACAGAGCCTCTTGTCCCGTGGTCAGGCGAGATTGAAGCCCTGGTTGTGGTCGATGGCCTGCAGGAGCTTGTCGCGGAGGGTCTGTATGCTGGTGTACTTGGGCAGGTCCAGCAGGTTAAAACAGGTGTGCGCCACTGGCAGGTAGTGTTCCCCTCCGCAGGTCGGCTGGATCACCAGCTTCAGACTCTTCATACCCAGGATGGGGATGCGGTCGCTTCCTGTGAGAAATACTGATTGCAACAAACAAACAAATTAAAATAATGTATTGGTATTTGTACGGTATACTAGAGCTCTTGTGTGTTGTGTGTCTATAGTGTGGTACTTGCATAGAAACTGCTTCTTCTTTTCCAAAGGGAGATTGTGGAATACGTCCCAGAAAAACTTGATGGTTGGGTGTCCTGCCCAGTACTCGCCTTTGTATTCAGTCGACTGGAAGTACAATTCATACAAATATACACAGCTTTTTGAATGCGATAAGAAAAGGGAAACTTGCTGAGAATCGTATATATATATATATATAAAATCACACATTAGTCACACTAATCACACATTAGTTGTGAACGATACCTTTTCAAGCTCTTTCCAGTCATAGTTGGTGTTCCCGATGACCATGGCCTGGAGCTCGTTAGGCTGGAAGAGCTCCAGGACCTTCCCACCACACACCTTGTGGAACCCAGCGAAGAACGACTCAAACAGTGGGAACACCGACCGGTTGAACACATAGTCCACATACGTCTGGACAAAATCCTGCCTGGGACGCGAAGAGGAAATAAACAGAACACAATGAATGAATCATCAATCAAAATAAATGACCTTGGAACAAAGTCAAAGTGTGTTAGCATCAAACATGTTTAACCGTATAGAATGGTAATTCTGGACTGTGAAATTCTCACCAAGCAGAATAGTCATTAATATGCACTAATTATTCATCAATAATTCTACATATTAAACAGTAGTAGATGTAGATGTAGATGGCAGTTAATCAGCATTTACAAAATACGAGTCGTCTCATGAAGACATTGTGCATGAATTCTTATGTGAGGAAGCTTTTACCTGTTAGATTTAGTAACATTGATATCCTCTCCATTGGGCACGAGTTCCAATACTTCAGTTGCACCAAAGTTTTCCTCTGTGACCTGAAAAGTAGCAAGTTGGCCAATTTCAACAGGGGTTCAAGAAAAACCCATCTCTAAAGCGCACACGGCGTAATATTTTCACTGAAATTATATAAATAAACGTGTTTAACCTACAGTGAAGTTTAGACAGAACGTGTCCACAAGGTCATCTTCTGTGTAGTCGAGGAGATGCTGCAGACTCCTGGTGTAAAGAGACATATGCGAGATATGGGTCAAGGGACGGTCCAGCAGATGGCGGTAATGCAACACTTATGGATGCCAACTGCCATAGAACTCAACAGAAGAAGAACCGAGAGGACTGACTGAGAGGAGCGCCCTAATTTCTAGTCGTTTTCAAACAAAATAATTAGTATTGATATTGTTATTGATTGGCGCCTCAAGATAAACAGTTGCGAACCTCATCGGTGGAGGGTTCTCCAATGCTTGCCCCGTGTGAAAGCATCAGCGTCAGACCCACGTAACTCTTTACTCGTCTCTCCCTGCAATGTTACTGTTTTCATTGCAGGGAGACGAACGCAGCCGTAATGAAACGGCGTGACGGAAAAGCCACTAGGTCTTTAGCTGGGAAATTAGTGCTACAGATGTTCCGGGATTTTGAACTATATTCCAGAACGTTTCTGGGACAGACTGCATGTGTGAAAGGGGGTATTTAGACCCAAAAAAGAATTGTACAATGTACATTTTAAAGAGAAAGAGAGAGAGCGGGGAAGAGAGAGATGTGAGACCTAACCTTCCCACATCGGGCATCAGCTCCTTTAGGTCGTCCAGCGTGGGGGTCCTCTTCAGCAGCTTCTTGTAAAGGGCCACCGGGAAGTGGAGCTCCACGATGGTCAGATTGTAGATGGCCAGACCACAGATGACCCCGATCAGGTGGAACAGGTCAATGTCCTCAAACGTCTGCAAGGACACCACACCACTCACTTCAGGGATTTGCATGTTTTTTGTGTACAGAGTCGATGCATCAGTTCCTTCTCGCATCAATTAGGTCGCAACCATTTTGTTAGTCTAAATCTGCCACAAACACATGCATACATACATACATAGAGACGCAGCTTTTTGGTTGTCAAATGTTTACCTTATTTGAGAACCAAATGAGCCGGGACTCCTCGTAGTAACGAAACATCCCATATTTAGGATCCAGCAGCTCCCTCATGATGAGGAGGAAGAACTCTTTTCTTACGCCGCCCGCGTCCACCGCTTCCTCCCCGACGAAGATGACCTGCCGTGGCACGAGAACAGCCAATCAGAAACACCATCATCGCCATTTATGTTGTCATATCACACCACGCATCACATCTCAACAGCAGCACCAATGATACATTACATTTGATTTTGCTTCATTAAAAAAAAAGCACATCATTGACCTGTAGTCCAACCAATGATGACGATAGTTGTTGCGACTTTTAGATGAGTCAGAGACACATTCTTCCGTGATAACTCAAGTCGCTCCCCATCACCTTGAGTGGCTTCTTGTAGTCCACGTTCTTGGACTTCCGGAGGACCTCCATGGTGTCCTCCACAATGTTCTCCCTCCGGACGATGAGGATGAGACAGGGGTTCACGGACTCCACCACTGGCAGGAACATGGAGCTGAAGTTCTGCCTCTGTGCCTGGTCCACTGCCATCTAGTAGCGCCATGCAACACAAGTGAACCGCAGCCCTCTCGCTTGTGGGTGCCACACACCAGACACAACGACTACAAGTCTGACAAGTAGGGGTTTTTGTTACCTGCATTTGTATGACGGCATCGGTCTGAAGCAGGGTGGTCTTGGCCAGGGCGTCAAATACAAAAGGATATCTACACAGGGTGACCGAGCCATCATGGCCCTGTGCATACCATAAGGAGAGGGACATTACAGTAATGAGTATGCATCATAGACATGAAATGTTACGGTCAAATACACCATACACTCTTCATGTTAGAAACCATGGCCATGACAAGTAACAATGCCAAAAATTTTACTGTTATGAATGTTTTTAAAGCTCACCTGAGGAAACATCTGCTGCTGGATCCAGGTGACGTAGTCATTTCTGATGTCTATCAAGTCATCCAACTCATGGATGTAGAACTTATCATACTGGATGATGTGTCCCGCTCTGTCGCTGACCTGAGCGGGAAAGAGAAAACATCATTCACGAAAAACAGGGGGCCAAATAAAACACAAAGCACCAGCTGAACAGTGGGCCCTGGTGGATTGTGATGCACGCAGTATATGTGAATTGTGATGTATTTTTTTTCCCTGCTCACCGCGTGCAGGATTTCCAAGAGACGGAGTGAGGTGTGCAGGAAGCAGGTGAAAATCCTCTGCTCTGATTGGGGGATGCCCACCTTGTGCATCCTCAGCAGATACACCACCACCTCCTTGTACAGCTCCACCAGCCTCTGGAAGACCGTGGGCTCCAAGGCTGACCACCAGTGTCCTGGAAGAAAAAAACACACAAAAAGTCCTTGAGATTGTGGTTGTTGTTGCTGTTGCTGTTGTTGTTGTTGGCAACGGGTCGGGAAAAGTGAAGAAAGAAACGCCTATGGTTTCCACCAACCTACCCAGGACCTTCAGTGCTGCGTCTTTAAGGCTGATGAGTGACTTGGCGAAGGGGATGGCGAGGGTGACATACGTGTTGGGCTCCCTGAAGAGTGGACACTCGGGGAGGGTCAGGTAGAGCCGCAGGGCTTCGATGTCCGGAGGAGAACAGCCTAACCTGGGAATCAGGTTCTTCTCGAGGCTCGCTGCGATCTGAGAGGACAAGGGAGGGGAAACAAGGCAATTCACATCTAGCGAGTAATCAGACTCCGCTGATGTTTTTTTTAAACACCCTGCATCTGACTGCCTCTACAGTCTACAATGACAATGCATTTAGGTTGCTAGCTTTCCCGAGTGAATGCTTGGGAAGAAGTGAACCATAAAATACTGCTGGTACAATTGATAACAAAAATCCCCGCTTCACCCCGGTAGTACCCTAAATCTATAGCAAATGCGAAGCTTCATGTTGCTAAATGAAGATTAATGACTTGACACGATCAAGTCTGTCCGAGTCTCGCTCCACTCAACCATGAAAGAGGAAGGTTGTGCAATAAACTGGCATCACGGAAGGGGGAGATGGGGAGCGCTACATCTAGTGGCTGAATGTTATCAATTCAAAAGGCAGTCGCATTCTTAAGACCTTCTTAACCCTCAGGTATGCATCGGTACATTGTACAATGTACGTGAATACAGAGTCCTCAAAATAAACTAAATAAATAATACACGTGAGCTGCTCACCTGCTGCGCTAATTCTGGGTGTTCAGGCTGGATCAGTTTGTGATACAGCAGCCGAGCCATGTTCATATCCACCCCGGAACATTTAGTGCTGGTGTTGTAGTGGTCCGGATGGCTGTGGAGCACAGAGCCAAGAAATAACGGCTTTTTGTGAATCCAGCACACATCACTTTTTCAAATTAATTGACACATTCATGGCATCCAAATGTGCAGCAACACAAATATAGAAGTCCACGTAGCACACTGAACTTCTAACTGCATTGTTATAAAAATGATATTCATGCGAGTACCTTGCAGCCAAAAAGGATCCATTGAGGCAACTTGCTGAAGAGAAGACCAAGTCAATTTCACTGGAGGACAGAGATATAAACCAAAGCAGAACATTCTTAGAATGACAAGGACACAGACATAGCGTGTAACAGTGGGTTAGTAGAACAGATGAGGTTTCCTTAATGAAGGGGAGGGGGAATAGTCTTACTTGGAGGTCTCTTGTGAGAGTCTTCCAGGTGACTGAGTCAGCCATTTCTGTATTAGCTGAGGAGTCAGTGTGCAAATGGTTGTACTCCCTTCCTTTGTCCTCACGTTGTCCAGGCTGCGGTGGTTCTAGGATGTACGGAACATATACAGATGGTATTTATACAATCTATCAGTCTACGGCGTGTATAGAAAAGTATGAAACATATGACATATTAACATACATCGGTACAAATGTCAGGAGAGTAGTAGTGAGCAAAGCTCTGGTCTCCTCCTGCATAGATCCTCCTGACACAATAGCCCTGCTTTGCGCCTGCAAAGCAAACATACACAAGCCAATAAAAACCAACCACTTTATTCTCTCGCCCGGAGCTCCAGTTAACTGGAGTGTGGGCGCCAACCCATTCAACCTCCCTCGCCTGACGGCGGCGCGTGGGTTTAACAATGTTAACCAATGCATGTAATCACCTGCGTCTGTGGGTGTGGGAGTGGGAGTGGGCCCGTTCGTGGCCACCCAGGAACCCTTCACAGGGGCCGGGCTTTTCCTGTTGCAAGTGGAGCGTGTCCCAAGCTGCCCGTTTCCACCGAGACCGAAGGCGTCCATCTTCCCAGTGGAGGGAATGAAAGCCAGGGTGTGTTGCCTTGAAGAGGCAGAGGAGACCAAGACTTGTTTGATGTTTTCCCCGAATGTTCTAGTTTGTGTTTTCTGCTTTGTTATTTTCTCTGGTTGTTCATGTGTTTTGTCCCTGCCCCTCTCCTGTAATCGTCTGCCCCGTTTCCCTGCCCTTGATTGTTCTCAGCTGTGGTCACTTCCCTATTTAACCTCCAATCCTGTGTTCATTGTCAGATCCTTTCGTCTACATGTTTGTGAGTACTCTGTTACCTGCACCCAGCTACCTGCTACCGGTATCCAACTACCCGCACCCTGCTACTTGCTACCTGTTACCTGCCTGCCTGTCCCAGCAGTTGAATTAAATATTTAAGTTAATGCGATTGGGTCCTTCCCCATCTACCGGCAACCGCGACATGTACACAAGATTCTTTATGGGTCAACATGCACATGAAAAGCATGATGGGGGTTTTACCTTCCGCATGCAATCTGTGTGACTACATTTCCCATCAACTCAAATACTTTCCGGGGGTTGATCTCATGGTTCGTGGAATTGTGCCCGAGTTGTCCATAACCGCCTGCTCCAAATGTAAACACACCTCCTTCCTGTGGAATCCAACACAACACTTGTGATTATCGATGATAATCATATGACAGGATTGTATCATCAGAACACCTTAGCGTGGTTCCCTCATCTATGCTTGGTGTACAGACTCATAATCAAGAGAAGTCCATCCTCCACTCTGTACACAGATGTCCAAAAAGGGGAAAACAACTCATCGATGGAAAACAACGAAAAATGGCTGTCTTTTCACTCTTCCACCTCAATGGGACTGACATTGACACACGACTACCGAACACGAGCAGCGGTGCTTAACTTGGTCAGCGCTGCGGTGTGGTCCTCTCCACAGCAAACGTATATAACCCTCTGGGACCGCAGGGACTTCAGCAAGGTCGGGCAATGTCGATCTAAAACCAACCTTTAGAAAATTAGTTTGCTCATAAAAAAAAGTTTAAAAAAGCTTAGCGATTCACTCGTACTTTGTGACCGTATTAAAAGAAATCTTCTATCCCGATGCAGGTCATTTAATGTCTTAATAAAGACACAATCACGATATGGCATGTTTTCTGGTCATTAAAAGGTAAATATAAAATAACCACATGCTAAAGCCTATTTTTGTATACTCTTGTACAAACAATTAGACAAATGAAAGAAAAATCATCAGTAATGTGGATATAATGTCTCAATGGGTAAAGGCAAAGAATAGAAAAGCTGGCTAGTTATGGAAATTACATTTACTGCTATGCGGCCTTTCAAACCAGGACAAAACAACACTTATGCCATACCACGATATTACGACATCCAAAATCTAAGACGACATCTAGTCGCATATCGGTATAATATCGCTATATTGCCCAGCTCCAAGAGGTCCGGTTTCATCAGCTCGTACCATTGTTATCGTTGAGGCCCAGCTGGCCAAACTTGTTGCGGCCCCAGCCGAACACCGCTCCGGACTGGGTGAGGGCGAAGCTGTGCGCTCCTCCGGCCGCCAGCTGGGTGAAGGGAATGCCTTGTAAAGACTGCACGTGCTGGGGTGTGGAGATGCCTTGCCCGTCCATTCCCAGCCCCAGCTGTCCATATCGATTCTGGCCCCAGGAAAAGACATGGCCCGCTAGAAGCCATAGAACATAATAATGTTTATGAAGATAAGACCAAAATCCACAGGAATGAGCCAATTATAAATGCACAGGAGGAAATGACCCGAGGGTGTAAAAGGCCATGCTTACCTTTTGAAAGAGCGTGAGAATGCCGGTATCCACAGGCTACCTGAGTGATTTGTACATCCGATAAGCTCTTGATGTTTCTGGCATTTTAAAAAAGGTGAAAAACAACAAACGGCTAATTATTTCTCAGACTCAACAACAACAACAGTGTAACACACAATAAAGCAGACTCCATGCTGGGGGGGGGCTGAATGGTATGATCGACTTGTTTGTATATGCTGATAAAAGACGCAAGCATAACATGGCAATAGCTTCATGCCAATAAGAAGAGATGAAATTACCTTGGCACACGGGCACATTCTTCAAAGTTATTCAGACCCAGTTGGCCGTCAGAGCCCAGGCCCCAGGAGAAGACCTGTCCCTTGTCATTCAAGGAAAGTGTATGGGACTCTCCGCAGGACACCGCCACAATGTTCTGTGCATCCAAGGCTGCGACCTGTTCTAATGGACAGCATAAACATAAGCCAAAACACCTTCGTGCTACATGACTGAAATGCAAAGATACGTGGTTTCATTTGTCTTCTAACCAACCTGGCTTCTTACGAGACTTTTCGTGTCCCAGCTGACCGAGGTCATTGCACCCACAAGTGTACACGGTCCCGTCTTCCAGCAACACGGTGGTGTGTCTCCGGCCACAGCCCACGTCGCATACCCGCTTCCCGTGGAAGAAGTGACATGGACGAGGCTCGATCACGATCTCCTCGTCGATCCCACCCAGACCCAGCTGCCCGTAGGAGGCATTGCCCCAACACAGCATTGCCGTTCCCTCCGTTGGCTATCCACACACGATATCCGATTATCTGAAAGAAGAGACACACTTTAATGTGGCTTATATCCACTGAAAACGGGCACAGTACCACGATCCCATCACCACAACAACCGGGTATCGAGTGAATTAATCCCCACTAGGAAATACAATAACGGAGTTTAAATGATCCTCCTCACTGTGCACCCCATAGCGATCACTTGTGCTAGAGGCGTGTAAACGCGTTGTTACTTGTACCAGGTCCCACACGTTGTTACTTGAACCAAGACACACACCACTGGTGGCTGTCAAGTTAGCTTAATCATTGTACAACACAACCACCACAACAACCAAGCCCCCCACACACACCCAGCCAAGTGACTCTAGTTCGCCCCGAGAGAGTAACGCCTGGTTAAATCGGGTAGCAGGTAGGTCAACGTTACCTGTTGCAGTAGTTAGTACGTCCAGAGGTTTAACACAGCTAGTTAACATTAGCCGTCTGGGGCAAAATTGCATGTCCTGCCACATTCAAACGGTTGTGTTCACCCTTCTCTCACTGGACTGGTCGAGTGGCCACGGCAAAGAAACAGCACGACATGTTAATATGCGTAGATCTAAGATAACGTTGGCCCTGGCTTCCAGCGCCGAAAGCCATAAGCGAGCTAAAGCCGCGATAATCGGTTACTCCAGCCTGGGTGTCCAACCCTGTCAACAGCAACTGGCGCACAAGTGCAGCAAGATTACCCAGCAAACTACCGAGAAACCCGAACATCGTGTCACCTGAGCGCGACTCCGTGTCACAGTAAGGGTCCCACGTCCAAGGTTTGTGTTCATAACGACGGGTTCAAGAGAAATAACAACTGTCCAGAAATATGTTGTCTGACGCAATATCAATGGACATTATTGAAAGAATTAAAATGTTTAAATATTGCTGGATTTATTTGTGAGGGCTTTTACTTTGAAGATATAACTACATTTATGCGGAAGTAGTAACACCACTGCGAATTCTTGACAGAAGTGAAGAAAAGTCGCGAAGCTCAGCGAACTAACATGTTCTAGATCAATCTAGATTGTGCTCATTATCTTGCTTAATTGAATGCTTTAACTATTTACATCTAATCCCATTTGACCGCTGTAAAGAAAGCATTTATTATTAAGTAATGACTTGCATTTGCCATGATAAAAAGATACATTCTGTATTTGTAAGCAAGATAGACTGTAACAGTGCTGCTAGTTACTTATTGTGAAAATTGTCTTACCATCGATTAAATAGAATGAGCTCTGGCGCCATCTAGAAGAGAACCACACAATATACATGAATTAATTAATATATTGCCGAGTAGATACACGGCTACTGAAATGCAGTGTGTCTTGTATTTCTGGTTTTTCCTGCGTGTATTCCCCTCGAAGTCTCGGTTCCTTGTCATGCAGTTTTGGCCAACCCCATTTAAATACAAGCCAGCTTCGCTCACAGGGAGAAGACAGCCGAGAAGAACACAAATGTTTTACCTGCTCGGAGTAAGTACTCGTTTTTCTGTTGTTTCTCTTCTGTTTTTGATGTTCCCTTCTCGTTGCTCTGTCCTGGTGTGTGCGTGTGTGTTTGTTTGTCCGTATGTCTGTCTCTGTCGCTCTCCTTTCTGTCTGTCTGTCTGTCTGTCTGTCTAAATTGCGACTACAACTCAATACCATACCGAATGGCCACTGTGTTCCTTCAACAGATCATCACAGGTCTCCTTTTTATCATTATGTGCTTTACCAACGGACTGAAGCAGGTAATATTTAGATTTACTGATTAAGATATAAAAATAATACGTAAGATCTTAGAGTATATAGGCCGTTGCCGATGCCCTGTATTTTAAGACCAGTATAACTGGGCTATAAATCAAGACCATGATAACTGAATACATGATTTAAAATCTACAGCCTAAAAGCAAGATGTAGTAATCTGTTGATTATTTTTTCCCATATCACAGGTAAATGCACAGAGAAAATGCAAAGCAGATGATAACTCTGTCTCCAACAGAAAGGTAAGAAGAATGTGTTTACATTATTCATATTAATAACGGACAAACCAAATTGATAACAGAAACTAATATTAATATTCCATCAGAGGGATTTTAACGAAGAGGATCTCCACATGTTAGCTAAAATCCTGTCAGCTGGACTGGTGGATGCAGATCCCAACTACCTTCAACATCTCAAGTGCTTCAGGGACTTAGGCAGATGATCTACATGATGAACAATCACACATGTGGACCTTACTGGAAATCGTCTCCTTTCCGGAAGATGTTACACGCTGTTCATATTGGAGCGATTGGAGGATATGACATGCAAAACAAGTTGTAGGCCTACCAACCAGCACTGTACAGTGCTGTAAATGGTGGTCATTGCAAATAGAGCTGTTACACAACCCCACATGCAATTGACGACTCGGTGGCAAAATGCGGGGGAAAGTGTTTGTTTTTATCAATAACGTCCGTGTCGTGGAATCAGGACCAGGGATTGAGGCGGTGCCTGAGCCAGACCCAGGCCTGCTCGAGCTGGTCCAGGTGACTACACCAGCTTGAGTCTCCAGTTCTACTTTGGTCTCTTGCTAATTGTGTGATTGATGCGTTGACAGTTGATCATTGATGTGTACAATATGTACAGTCAACATTTGTGTAAATGCTTGATCCTTACCTGCATTTAAAAAAAAGAATAAAATATGATTTGATTTTCTTACAGTATAAGAAATAAGTCATTCAGTGTTCAATTGTACACCGTTTATTGAATTGCCCATGTTATTTATAATAAAATGGCTAATGAACTGTCACAAATAGAGGTAGACGTGCATTCGAAGTATTCCTTAGGTTTGAATATGGATGATCACAAAACATTCATTCAATTGAGCAAAAAGCTGTGGTCAAACATGGAGTCTTGGTAAAAACATGCATTACTATACATTGCATCAGATCCATTTTAAACAGAAGCTTGCTCGCAATCACTTTCTTTTAGCCACTGCATTGCCCTTTAGTTTCCCTAGAAAGAAAGAGAAAAGAACCTTTGAAAATTTACCACTGCAAGAGAGACATTTGTATGTTGACGTTTTGTACAATTCAATTGTATACTTTGTACTCGGGGGTGAGTTCTGTGTTCTGTGTGTAATATGAGTGACTTACCCCAGACGCAGCAGTTCAGCCTTTCCCCCAGCAGGTAGAGCCAGGTCACCACAGACATGTTGAAGAGGAAGAGGCCCACCAGTCCGCCGTGACTGAACAGGCCGAGCAGGGGATACACCCAGATCCCCACGGACACGTACACCCAGATCACCCTGCGCAACACAACGTTGATTTTTCTTTTTTTTATTCAACATTATTTGAATCCCACGGCATGAAAGTCAAATTCTGTGATGAGTGTGGCGCGTCTTGTGGTACATTGTCAATTTGAACAAAAAACGTACTGTTTTTGCAACCATGGCCATAACTAAAGTTTCTTTATCATGGAAGCCATGGCAATATCCCTATGTTATGTATACACGTGAACGTTGAGTATACGGAAGGCCTGAGACACGCATGAATTCCAGAACAGTAAGTTTTCGCTTTTACGCCCCCAAGCTGTTTGCCGTTTTGGCTTGCCTAGACCTGTGTGCTGACGATGTAAGAAACGTTTAGAATAACTTGGAGAAAGAAGAGTGTATCGTCATTATCGTTCTCATCATCATCATCATCCCCATCACCACCATATTACGTAACACATTTAATCCACAGTGTATGCCGTGTCGAGTCATGTGCGGCCTTCCTGCAACCTGCAACATACCAACCGAGGTAAGACAAGCCCACGGCTCCCAGCGCTGCCAGGCCATACTGGGTCTTTGGGTAGACGTGGGGCTGGACCAGGAGCTCTCCCAGTAAGATGGGGGAAACAAACGTATGCTGTATATGCACAACATGTTGAGTTGTTCTTTTATTATTATTATTATTATTATTAAAGAATAGCTTTGCTGTGTGTAAGACTTTTACGGACCATAGCGTGATTCATCCACGGGGGGAAGAAGGTATCGATCGTGGCTGGATATACCAGCTCCCTGTCATAGGCAAAGATCACCCAGAACAGAAGAACCACAAACTAAATGCAGAGGAAAAAAAACACATTGTCGTCGTCGTTATCGTCATGATATCGTCAACGTGACGTCCACACGTTGTTTTGCACTGCAAATTCTCACCATGCCAACGGGGAAAGCAAACACAGAGAAGAGCAGATCTTTACATCTGTTGAGGATTTTTGAGCCGTTCTTCTTCCCAGCCTGGAGATCACTCACAGCAGCCAGCCCAAAGAATACCACTTGCAATATCTGAAGTCCCACAAACACACGCATAAATATAAACAATCCATCTATCCATTTTCCATTCCTGTGTAATTCCAATATATGTCCAATACAGTTCAATGTACAGAACGATACAGAGCAGAACTGTACTTGCCAAGTTCAAAAAGGTGAGGTACTTCCATGGTCCCCCATAGACGAAGATCCCAGGTGGGAAGTCCTCCCCATCTTTGGCAGCTAGAGACCTAAAGACAAAGGCATACCAGCTGAACGCTGTGATGTGGTACACAGTACTAAGAGTCTGCTTCATTTGGAAGTATCTCTTCTTTTTATTCAAATAATCAACAAAACTAAAATAAAGAAACAATTTTTTGCATGTGTGCTGTTTAAGTGTGTGCGGCTTCCTCACGGGACAGCAGAGAAAAGCTATATAAGAGGGGGAAGAAGAAAGGCTTGTTATTTGAAGATTAGGGACATTTGTCATGGGCTGATTAAGATATTTAAAGGCAAAAATCCTTCTGAGACAAGAGGTCCACTGTTGTTTATGACGCATAAGATTTCTAGTTGTTTCGCAACTATCCAGCTTTCGTCCAGGCTTGTTTGGCAAATTCAACTATTTTCCATTTCATTTTTACAAACAATAATACTCTTGACTGTTGACAATTATTACAGAGCCATGAAGATAGACAATAAGCATAGTTACACTATATCAACTAACACTAAGACAAAATGCAACATACAAATACAGCTTTAGAATGAATTTAAAGATTGCACATGTTGCATATGCCCTTGCTGACATGGAGTTATTTTCCTCATTTAGAGATGTGTTATACTGTATATACATTTCCTAATCGCAAAGCACATAGATCTTAACATTGATAAAATCAAGATTCTGTGGTAGGATTACAATGTACTGAATGTGAAAAACTGGTATGTTATAATTGGTAGGTTGACCTTTCTAAACCCTGTTAATGTCTGAATGTCCATACGGTCAAAGAGGAGAACATTATATACAATATTGTGTCATAAGTGTCTATATGGGTTAACTGTTTCAGTGGGGTCATGTGTATTATATCAGAGTACAGTACACTTTTAGTACTGTAGACAAACAAAAGCGTACTCTCAAAATGCTTGTCTTGTGTTGAAAAATAGTGCAAGAAAGGAAAGGAATAAAAATGACATTTGGGGCATGGTTTTGGCCAAACGGTGCATATCATAAACATTTGATGTTTTATTTACAAATAGATTGCATATTAGTAGACAACCAAATGAATCATTAATAAAATGTAACTTGCAACATCCATGTCACAAAAGAGGTCTCAAAGTACAACAAGAAATAGATAAGAGTCATCCTGCAAAATGTATGCAGCATTTGAAAGTTAAGAAATGGAAAGTCGTTAAGCCAATACAGGTTCTGGCTTAAAGGTAGAGAAAATTAAGTGCAGCTTGAAGAACAACTTTCGTGAATTAAGACTGGAAGTGAACTTCGTAACATGTTTATGGCAGAAAAAGTAAACACACACACATACAGCATATTGTGCTCAGATATGTACAGCGTAACATATGTTGCTTTGTTTGAATGTCAGGTGAAACAAAATATTTGTTTTTGATCATTTCAAATAATTTCACAATGGTGATAAATCAAGAACTTATCAGAGAACCTATGTTTTTTTGTATAGTAAACAAACAGAGAGCATTATTACACTGTCCTTGGTTAAAAATTGGCCCATACTTTGGATAGTTACAATAAAACTAAACAGCATTATGATCCTTAAAAATGGATTATAAATATGGAGAAAAAAAAGAAAGAAAAGTGTGTCAAAACTAAACCACTTCCACCACATTCAATGGTGCCAACATAGAATGACATTGCACTTGAGTCCCATGCAGTTGGTGAGGACATCAATTATCACACATCACTTTGTCTTTCCCTTTCGTGCCTACAGCAGTTGCCTGGTACACACACAGTTGCCAGGTCCAAAGTACAAGAGGGCAGTACTGTTCAGTATGGCATGCTCCAATCCAAGCACACATTATAAATATCCATTAAAAAAAAATCCTCTCAAAAACACAGGGGTCTTGAGTGATGAAGTCCAAATGATCCAAATTATAGCATTTTCCTCATTGACTTAACAATTTTTCAAGGTTGGATTATTGTCACATATATTCATCCCTTCTTTTACCTTCCCGCTTGATCCCCTGCTATGGTGGCATCTATTAAAAAATACAGGCAGGCATTACTTTCACTGGAGCGCAATGAACATATAATTAGGCCTTACAAGCAAATACACACCAACTTCATACCTCAAACCGGCTGTAGACTTTCCTCTCCTTTCGCATACTTTGGATCTTTTTAAGCAGCACTTCACGCTCCTCTGCTGTCTTTGTTGTATTTTCTCTGCTTTTAATCTTAGAGCCTCCAGTTTTTTGGCCTATAGCATTCTTGTCAGCCTCGGATTCCTTATCGTCATCTGTTACAGACAGCTCCTTGACGGGTTCATTCCTGTTCTGGCTATTTACAGATATTTGTCCTAAAAGCAGCTTTGTATCATCTCTGAGGTTGCTGCTCAAGATCACGTTGGCAGTTGAGGAGTGGTAGCGAGACTGGGTGGCTTTGGGCTGCTTTGACTGGGGTGACAAGGGAACAGCCTCCTCTAATGTAGAGGTTGATACTTTTTCAGAGCATGTGCTAATTTTGGTTTGATCACTTGGCTTTTCAGGACTGGCAGAATCCTGCAAAATAGTTTCATTGATCGCGTCTGTTGACTTGACTTCTGACGTTTCAACTGTAGTGTCAGGTTGCACTTCACATGGAATGCTAACACTGCTCTTTTCAGCTGTCACTTTTGGTTCTGATGGGCAGCTCTTGGAAGAAATAGATTTGAATTCCATGGTCACATCACAAGCCACAGTGTGTTTGGTTTGGTCTGGAGTTTGGTTGAGACTGATTTCTAAGGTAGGCTCAGTTTGGCTGTCAGACAAAGAATCTACTACCAAAGGAATTGGAGATTTTTCCAAGTCCGGTGAACTCAGCTGAGGTGGAGATGCTACTTCTGATGGAGTTGGTGTAGCCATTGTTTCAGGCTTAGATAATACCACTGAGCCATCTGAGTCAGGCACAAGGGTAGAAGCTGGTGAAACAGGTTGTGTAAATGCTGATATGCTGGGAGTAATATCTGGATTGGATGCAGATGCTTTTTGTATCTGTGTTCCCTCAGATGGATTATCGACTGTATTTAGCTTTGATGAATCAACCAGTTCTTTTTCGGCATTACATGATTCTGAGTTTTCTGTTCGGTCAGCTGTGCATGGTGATGCATTGTTTTTATCTTGAGCATCCTCCTGGGATGGAAGTACTGCAGTGGAAGAAGATGACTCTAGAGCAACAGAATTGGACTCTGTTTCAGGGACAACTGAACATGAACAGGGTGGAAGCGTGCATGATTCCTCAGGCAATATCTCTGAGAGTGTCTGCGGTAAAGTTGCATTTGGCTTTGAAGGCTCAGAAGATTCAGAAGTATTAGATTCTGTTTTAGGTTGTTCCATGTTTGAACTGTGTGAAAGAGAACCTGGTTCTTCAGGTAATTTCTCTGTGGGTGTCTGGAGTGGGTTTAGCTTTGATTTGATTTCACAAGCTTCAGAAGTATTTGATTCTGCATTTCCTGACTCAACTGTGATCTCATTTGGGACACTAACGGATTCAGGTTTCATGCTTTCCATGTCAGAAGATAATACTGTTTCTGCAGGTAAGGATGGGGTCGCTTCTTCTGGAGTTTGGCAGCTGGTTTTAAATGAGTCCAGTGAAGGGGGACTAAGAGACTCTGGCTCAGATGTGTCTATGGTTTTGCTAGCAGAGGAATTGGATTCTAATGTAGTGGAAGGAGCCATGGTAGATGGTTCAGTCAAAGAGGGGGTTGGATCAGTTGTGATGTTTTGTGAGGCACTAGATTCAGACACATTTTGTTTTGGCACAGATGGAATTGATTGAGCTTGGTTCAAGCTTGGTTCAAATCCAAGAGGAACAGCACTGGATTCTGTGGTAGTGGGGGTTGAAGTGCTGATTTCTGATAGAGCAGACTTGGGACATGCTGGTTGCTCTGTTGAACTTGAGTCAGATGAGGAAGATTGTTTCAAGGATAAGTCATGTTTGAGGCTTTCCTGCTCATGACCACTTTGTTTAGTTGACTCTGTTGGAGAAGTCTCATGGGGCAGTTCTGAATGTTCAATGGTAGAAGGAGGTACTTGGCTACCATCTTTGACAGAGGGCTCTAACAGGTTGGGGTCTTTCAGTGATTGGCTGGAGATGGTTGACTGAGATGCCTCTGGTATGGTAGTGGATGGTTGTTCTTGGTCGTTCTTCAGTTCCATCTTTTCTGAATCCATCATAACACTGCTTTGCTCATGATCACAGGTAGCCATGGGGACAGGATTGTTTTGGGATTGTTTTATCTCCTCAATGGTTGGTACATCATCATAATCAACTGTTGGTGATTCCGTTGGAGTTAATTGAGCTACATCCTTTGTGACATCTTTCTCCATGGCTGTTTCTCCTTTCTTGAAACCCGTGGCATCCTCTGTATTTGGTTTCTGAACTGCAGGTTCCTCATTTTGCACAGTTGTGTCAGTGGGAGTCTCCAGGGACTCTGTGGCAGTGTCCTTTGCTGCAGCAGCAGCCTTCTCTGTTTTTCGTTGTTCTGCCAACTCTATAAAAAACATTAGCCTCTTATCAGCATCACTCATGTCTGCTGTTATGTTGCTCAGCAATGATTGAGATTGAGAAAGTGGCTGGTCTGTTTTGGATAGCTCACCTGAAGATGTGCTAGGTTGCAGCAGCAATGGTGGAATAGCCTGTTCTACTTCTGTAGCCTCTGATGTGGCCTTACTATCACTATTTTCTGCATGTTTAGATCCTGAGGAGTCCTCCCTTTCCTCTTTATCTTTCACGTTATCTGCCGTGAGTGGCTTTTTAACAGTGCTATCAAAAAGGGATGACCTTACACTTCGGTTCCATTTAAAAGGTTCTCTTACAATGAGGGGTCGATTAGGATAAGTTGTGATGTTTTTTGAAGCGTCAACATCAGACTGAATTTGCTCCGAAGAAGAGCTTGGCACTAATGGAGCTGAAAGTGACACATTTGGTTCTAGAGGATGAGCAGCACTGGAATCAGATGAATTGGGAGGAGAAGAAGTGTTGATTTCCAATGGGGCAGATTTAGATGCCAGTTGTTCCGCATTACTTGAGGCACGTGAGGAAGACTCCTTTGAGCAAGGTTGTGGTTCACTTTCCAGCTTATTAGCGCTTTGTGTAGTTGACGCTGGCAGAGAAGTCACAGACATACTATCCAAGGTAGCTGGATAAATCTGGCTGGGATCCTTTACAACAGGATCTGACAAATTAGGGTCTTTCAATGGTTGACTGCTAGATTGACCTGTTGTGCTCTTCGATACTTGTGTTTGGCTTTTCTTAAGCTCTAACTTTTCTGAATCTGTTGTAACATTGCTTTGCTCATTGTCACAGCTAACCACAACAACGGGGTTTGGTTGTTTGTTCTGTGCTGGCTGCTCAATTTTCACAATGGTGTTTTTGGGATCCATTTCAGTGTTCAATACAACTTTGTCTGTGTTCTCTTTTGCTGCTGCTGCCAACTTCTCAGCTTTTCTTTTGGCTGCTAATTGTTTAAAAAACATGAGCCTGTTGTCGGCATCACTCATATCTACAAAGGGGTTTCCCAGCAAAGATTCAGAAAGCAGTATAGGCTGGTCTATTTGCGACAGCTCACATTGGGAAGTGCTTGGTCGCAGCAATGTAATATCGAGAGGCTTTGAGGCTGCCACTATATCTGTGTTTTTCTGATTATCTTTCAAAGGTTTGGTTACCGTGGTTTCCTCTAGGCCATCTTTATTTTCTACATCATCTATTTTGGATGGTTCTGTCAGAGAAGTAGAGGCGGTTTTTACAAAACGGCTCCATTCGAAAGGCTCTTTTGCAATCGCCCTCCTTTGACCCAAAACCTGTAAGGCAAAGGGCAATTTAGACTGGATACCCTCAGCCTTATCTGTGTCCTTGTCCTGTTCCCCTGTGGTAGTTCTGACATCTTGAGAAACAGGCTGGTCAAGTTGAGAGCTGAATATCAGTGAAGATCTTAGCCTGGAGCCTCTTTGTGTCGTTGCATTATATCTTCTACGGAATGACTCCTCAGGCCGAACATCCTTTGGTTCTTGTTGCTCCATTTCATCTGTCTTATCTATTTCAGTTAATGATGATTCTGAAGTTGATGGTGTTAATTTGGCTTGTGCTGGAAGCATAAGAAAGTCCTCTGTGTATTTTTCAGAGGGATCGAGGACAGTGGATTTTCTATAGCTTGGAACAGCTCTGGGTGCTGCCGCAACCTTAAACTCTCTTGTATTTGGAAACCTAGAAGTCGATAAATCAGGGCCAGATACTCGATTGTCTGAGGGGTTAGGGGTGTCTTCAAAGGGATCTGAAGCCTGATGAGGGGGTAGTGGCATTTCCTCATCATCTGCATTGTCAAATGTGTTGAGGTAGGAGTTAATTCTCCAATTTCTTAGCCCTTGCCTCACTGCTGGATCCTTCCGATCTGTGTTAGATACCTGGAGGACTTGCATCTGCTCAGGTGGATTTAGAGGCGAAGGAGTGGACTCATAGGTTTGTGGTTGGCCAAGACTTAGCCTTCTGGGACGAGATGAACCCAACGACAATTCTGCTGGAGGATTTAATTTGTCGGACATCTGGTCCATGTCTACATTCCTGGTCGATAACAAATAGTTTTGTACCAGGTCATAGTTTTCAGGCGGTTCCATCTCATGCGGTAAGCCAGGCTCAGGATACTGCTCCACTGGAGGATAGGCGTGGCTCCTGAAGTTATCATAGGCACTATAGCCTGCATCCACAACTGCCCTTGGTGGTGCATGATGGCTTCTGTTGAAAGGCCTTCCCTGACTGTCCAAGTTTGTCATTCTTGGTTGATAAGATGTTTGTCTGCCAGTAATACCTTCAGCATAACTGTGGCGTTTGAAGTTAGGAATTTCCATCATATTGAACGGCATCCGAGAGGAGCTCTGATCATAAGTTTGACCTATTCTCATTTGCTGGCTGGGGTACTTGTACATATCTGCAGCACCTTGAGGATCTACAGGCCTGTGGGTGGATTCATACCGGTTATGAGGCATCTTTTTCCAATCTGTATCCATCCGTTCGTCAAAAGAGGGTCTCGGCCATTCATCTGGACAAGGAATGTCTACTGTTGCATATTTCCTGGAGTCTCTGAATGATGCTGTCCTGTCCATTAAATACTGCCTCTCAGGTAAAGGAACAAAATCCTCCATTGGAGCAGGTAAATTGTCAATTGTCAGTGGTTGGGACTGGGCAAATAAAATCCGGAACTCTTCATCAAATGTAGATACTAGTTGTCCGAGGAAGAGGTGTGCTAAACAGCGGTGTAGTTTCTCAAAGGACCACATGAAGCTGTAGGGAGACAAATACATGTATGAATTAATTAAATAATACAGACTTGATAATAATGTTACAAAGTGAGAAAATCCCACACTATCCAATTCCATGCAAATGAATTGACTATGGCTATGGGTGAATAATAAATAGTCATAGCACAAAATACAGTAATCAGTGTTAAATACAGCATGTGGAAAGATGTCCCTCTGTCACAATCAACCCCCTGCAACCTGTTACCTGTAGTTTCCACTAAGCACCGCCCTGCAGTCTGTGAGTAAGAAGCGATCCATCATCTGGCCCTTGAGTGTCTTCCCTGAGCGGCATTGGTAGGAGATGCCAGAAACGGTCCTTACACGCAAGTACTGTGAACAGTGAATGAACAGCATGGTGGACAAATATTTCTGGAATAGTCACAATCCAAGCTAGGTGGCATCCTCATTACAAGCCAAGTAAACAAGCCAGGTAAACATGGGCAAAATGGCTGAAATGCGCCATAGCACTTTTTCAGTGAAAAACATCCACTCATAGTAAAGTTATCTGTAAATGTAATTATAAGCTTACTTGGATGGTCTCCAGGTTTACCCGGCAATTGGAAAGCATGTTGACGAAATGGTGAGCATTTTGTTCATCAAGGAGGATATAGACAGCTACATTCCGCATGGCAGCATCAAGGATTTCTGCAAATATGTCCACGTCTGTAAATATGTCCATCACTATGGCAACCACCTGCAAAGTACACAACAAGGTCCCAATTGTTAAAGCTGATCCATGTAAGATTGCAGTATGTAGGGCTGGTCAAATATGTATATATATATATAAAATACGGATATATTTGACTTCAATATTGATAGCGCAACACTATTGTTGAGTTGATTATTGGTGCTTTCACAAAATGGGAATCTTGATAAATAATCATCAGTAATGTGGAAATAATAATAGAATCTAAAATGACATAACTTTACTGTGATGTATAGTCTTTAAAACCAGGAAAAGACTTTGGCCTTTGTCATATCACAATATTATGATCTAAGACAATATCTTATCTCATAATCACAATATCAAAATATTGTCCAGGCCATAGCTGTAGCGATAGTAATAATACGCATTCATGATATTAATTATGATTGATTAACGGATGCACATTGGATGGACTGTGTTCATAGGACACTTTATTAGTTCAAATAATATAAACTTGTATTATCAAAATAGTAAATGAGGCTGTAGTTCAGTTCAGTGGTAACTGCAGTGCAGTTCTAGAACATCAATTAGGTTATTAAACAGAATATGCAGTAATAATGGTTTGAAGTGAAAAATATATTTGTTATGATCCATGAAATGTGACTGAATGAGTAAATGAGTTTCCAGGTCAATAAAGCAGTTGAGCTGGCATACAACATTGTTGTGAGCAGCTTATGCCTGTAAATACTCCAAGCCAGCCCTACCCGCAGAACAAAGGCCCTACCTGCTGAGCATTCTTTATGAGTCTTCGGGCCTGATCCTTGATACTAGGCATGTCATGCTCGGCCGGGTTCACCAGAGTAGTGACCTCGGTGGGGCCAACAAAGTGGTTCAGCTGTGGCCATCCTAGGTCCAGGTCCGGGGCGTCCAGGTCAGAGTGGACGGGCCAGTAGGTGTCCGAAGAACTGTCCCCATCGGTCTCCTGCTGGTCACCGTAGTTACCTTCACGGGGCACCGCCACCTGCACAGACCTCTGAATGTACTCAATTTCCTGCGAGCACAGGAAGTCCACCACGTCCACTCTCTGGAGGAAGTGATAGTAGCCATCTAGGTTCTCCTCCACAAGAGCGTCGATAGCCAGGCGGTATTCCTCTCGGTAATGAGCTGGAAGGTAATTCGGATCCAGGGGATTATCCTCAGCAGAGGAACACTGGGATCGATGTGCCATAATTGCGTTCTGAAATAGAAAAGAGAGGTTAACAGTGCACCATAAGAAACAAATGTTCAGACATGACATTCCAGTTTTTTAAAAAATATCACACACATTGACATTTCCCTCTAGAAAATATGCAAACTTTTTGATTCTGTAATCCAGTCATTTGGTTCAAGCCCTGGGAAGCATGTCAAGCAATAGTTTTCACACAAAAGGGCCATATACAATGAAAGAAAGATATCCAAGATACATGGCTATGGGTGTGGCTCCTCCCTCTGGTCAGAAAAGCAAAGTCTCCATTTGCAAGTTGATTCCACTTGCATGAATATTGCCATAGTTGGAAAGCATAACAAATTATCTATTTAAAAATACAGTGACATGAATGGCAAGATAAGATCACGTTCCTCATCAGAAGTCAGTCAGTGATTTTTGCTCAAATGTAGAATTTGTAGAATCTTTTATAGTCATGTTTTTCTTTCGCAATATGATCGTCATAGATTGAAGGCGAAAATATGTGCCGCTTGGCTTCTGGTGAAAAAGTTGGTAGAACAATCGCTGTAGACTAGTAGTCGTACTCAAGGTTTCTGAATGTTTCTGTGGTATTACCTTATCTTATATGTAGTCTTCGAGCGTTCCCTTAGTCCAACTCGAACAGGGCATTATTGCTCCCTGCCCTATTCTCCCGTGTTGTCTCGTATTTCAAACGTTGCGTCGCGCTTCTAGTCCAAGTGTGGGGACGCTAAAGAAGTTTCTGTTGCGTTGCTCTCCGATCATCCCACGTAACCGGTTTATTCTCATGCTTCAGGCATGTTAAGGTAGGAATGTGTGCGGTACATATGCGACACAGAGTCAGACAGGGCCCCTACTGCTGCTGCTGCTGCTGCTGCTGCTGAACGACTCTGCCGCCCCGCCTCCGACACACTCTCACATACTTTCGCACATTTTCGTCCATCTTCTGGGTTGAACCCTTGTACGTCTGTACTGTCGTGACGCCCCTCAGTATCCCGCTGCTATTCACTGTCATTTAAACGTATAAACTATACATACAAGTTTAAACTATAAAACGGTATATATACATATATAGTTAGTTGGCAAAAAAAAATACAAATCGAACGAGTCAATAGATCAATTAAATAAACAAATCAATATAGATCAATAAAACACAAATAGACCATAAAATGGTTTTGGCAATTTTTGTTCTTTCTGCATGCTTATTTTATTGTTTTGCATAACACGTGCACAATAATGGGGACTCATAAATCCACGGACTCCGCGTGACCGCGGTTGCCATGGACACGTGTGCCTGACAAGCGAAGGCAACTCCGTCTTCTTCTTCTTCTTCGACATTTCACTTCTGCAATAATATGCCTTATGGTGTGAATAATAATAATGAGCACCGGTAATCCCAAAACAAGTATCAAGGCGCAGAATGGGGCAACGAGGGCAGGAAAGTAAGGCTGCTGGTTAAGGCCTGTAGTATCACAGGCCTATACTAAACTAAATACAGTGGCATATTGCCGCGATGATTGACACAACACACAAACAAAGCAAGAAGACAGAAGCACCCCAGGATGTTCGTCACAAAGTGGAATCGCCCATGCCCGAGGCGACCAAAGACGTATGTGCCAACCACTACTGAAAGTATGTTTACTCTCATCAGCACACCTCATGGCTTGCAACATGTGTCATGGAGCCTTACTTTACAAAGATGACCTCGCTATGTAAACTTGGCAATAATTCATCTACGGTCGACGGTAAAATGTATACTGAGTTTAAACTGTGGGGTTGCGCAATAATGGTCACACCCCCACATGGCGTTCATGCTGATCTAACCCCTTCAGTTGTATGTCTCGTTTTAAGAGTCACAGAATGAACCAGAAGAAAAGGCAGAGAAAAAAGCCTAACTGCAGAGTATCCGCTAAAGACAATGATGCAACATCCCCTCTCTCGCCAGGACTTGAGGACAATCCGTCATTGTTTCATCTCTGGCCCCACCCATGGCATACAGAGCCACTGGAATGAAAGCACGGTTTCCAATGCAGATACAAAACATATTTAGATAATGGTATATACAGCTGCTTGCTACCACAAGGACAGATTATTTGTTTTTACCGGCATGTAGCAAGTCACTGTTTACTCTTCCCATTGGTAGTCAAGAGTTGGTAGTCAAGTGATTACGAAACACAAGCTTCGCTCAACAACACTGACTTGGAGGGCAAGGTTTTAACCTTGATATCAACTCTGTATGTAGTATCTGAGTAAAGCACACACACACACAGACAATGCAGCTGATAGGACCCTGTGTACGATAACACAAACTGGGTCAAAATGGAGTTGATTGGGTTGTTGAGGTTAACTATAAGTATCGCTCAGCACAAGCATGTCTATAGCAGTGGTGTTTCTGCAATCTACTAGCAGAGACACTGTCTGTCTATGCTTCCAGGCCATATTCCCTGCAACTGAGTAACAACGTAGTACTGGGTATGTTCTTTTGAATGGTTTGCCAGAGGCAGAGCTGAGTACGAGAGAGGACTTGGCTGCAGTGAGCATCCAGTGTGGCACTCGCCAAAGGCAAGCCAAGCGGGCGCTAGCCAAGAAACGGAAGAAGAAGGAGGAATACGAAGTACTCACTGGATTGCTTGGAGAAAGAGGTCGGTGTAAATGCAAAGAGAAGGGAACAATACAGAATAATATACACCCTGTATTTGCTAGAAGCTTTACTTAGTTTCAATCCAATCCAAACAATCAATCCAGCTCACTTGGATTGATTGATCCACTTGAGCAGAACGACACACGTTTAAAAACACCGGGGCAAACCGTCCCTCAGGAGTGTCGCAAAAGACAGAGAGCTCACAAGCACGACACACTCTTCGTTGGGGTCCCAAGGTGTCGTTGTGAAACACTCAGTGGTCACGCGGCGCGAGATAGGAAGCAAGCGGTGCGTCGCTTTTTCTCAAGCAGAGGGTTGACTCAAAGGGGATGAGACACAGGCGCGCGCACACACACACACACACACACACACACACACACACAGTAGCCATTCAGCAAAGAGGGCCATTGCTGTGGGACCACAAAGGACACCTTAACAGCTGGGTGTGACCAGCCAAGAGTAGATTAGTCCCAATTGTGGACCTAAAGCAGTCCAAACTGAGGCCACAATGTTGACCTTTTTGTTTTCTTCTCACACAACTATCATACATACATATTCATGACTTCATTTTGAGTAAAAATTGAAACTGAAAACTTGAAATTAACTTTCATGAAACAAAGGGGTTATATCTGCCTCAATGTTGACTTAATGGCATCTAATATCTATCGTATGTGTGTATGTGTGCCACGCCCACAGGGCTTTTGTGGCGCTGGTGCAGCAGGAGGGGGCGGAGCAACGGCAGGAAGGGGAAGTGCTGGAGAGGAAGAGGATGCAGGAGAAGGTGCAGTTGGCCCAGCGGCTCCTGGAAGCGGCGTTTGACGGAGCTTCGGAGGAAGTCCTCGCCGTTTACCAGGAGGTGAGGTCACACGCCGGGGCCTGCCAGGATGAGCGATGATGTCATACAATGATGGATGATGGTGGGCCGCCCCCCACCATCATCCATGGGGATGGAACCATAACACTAATGTTTGTGTTGGTGACTACCCCTCGGTACACACACACACACACACACACACACACACGGATGATGTGTGTGTGAATTACCTGTGCAAGGTAACAACACAGCCACAGCCATCTTTTAGCTGTAACATATAAAAGCAAAGTAAAGGATATCATCTGAACAAGTCCACATTTCGTAGGCGTAAGTCTGTGTTTTTCTATGTTAAAGTGTTGGTGAGTTACTTACTGTTGGTGTATAATCTCCGTGGTGCTGATAAAATGGTTGTGTGTGTATGTGTGTGTGTGTGTGTCTTGGACGCAGGTCTGGGAAAGGGACACAGAGAGCGGAGTGGGCTTTGACGAGGCGGGAAAACTCAGCGCCGGACACCCACGGCAACACCGCCGTCTCCAAGACAGCAGGCGCCGGTCAGCCGCATATTATCACCCTGTTGGTGGAGAAAGGCGTGGACATTAACGCCAGGGTGAGAGACACCTTTGCTGTGTGAAGCAGCCAATGATGTTCTATATATATATATATATATATACACATACTGGAGATAACTAACTCCACACAAATGTGGAATGAGGTTTTTTCTTTATTATCGTACTCTAGGGTGCGTAGGTCGGCCTGCGGAGGCTATCTTGAGGCAGTGAAGACTCTGCTGCAACTGGGCGGGGATCGCAGACTCTACGCAGATGATGGTTGTACTCCAGATCAGCTTACCATTTGCCTAGGATTTGTTTACCGTAGGGCTTTTTGGTCTGCACGTGTTAATGTATTCTGGCCTGTAAACCTTTACACACAATGGTTTTAGGATGCAAGGATTGAGAGGTGACTTGTCAATTTGCTTGTCATGTGCAAGCACAAACACGCTCAGGTGTGTGTAGCTATTTCCCAATGAATGCGAACAGCAGAGGAACCATCCCTCACCGCCCATTCAGTTCATCAGCGCTAATGGTCTCAATGTAGTGCATTAGCTAACTTGTGAGCTACAATTTTAGCATATGAGTGAATGCAAGCAGAGTATGTTTTATGTTAATAAATATGGCCAGGATGAGGATTAATTATGATGTTATGATATTATGACATAATTATGATTATAATTATGGTCAACAACAGATGATCATGTTCTTGTTCTTGTTATTATTAAAGAACAAATAACCTAAACATGTTTGTTTATTCTTTCTTTCTTTTAGAGTTATTTTGGTTGATATGGTTTATTTAGGCTTTAAACGTACTTGTATGGCAAATGAATGAACACAAAGCACCCTAACGTGAAACACATGTTGCTAATGGAACAAGTCCAAGACCTGTGGCTTTTAGCTGTGATGAAACTATGGCATTATTACTGTAAGAGTCAAAGCAATATCGCACCATATGACATTCGGGCCTATGCGTGCATATATGGAGAGAGATTGTGTGTGTGCCTGTGTGCGCGTGTGTGTGTTAGGTAGCGCCAGAAGAGGCGATGTCATGTGTTCTGCGAGGCTGGGACCTGAGTCTCACCGACTCCATGCTGGGGAACATGGAGGCAGAGAAACAGCAGACAGCAGAAGAAGAGCAAAAGCACAAGGAGGCTGTGACTGACTGGTGAGAGAGAGAGAGAGAGAGAGAGAGAGAAAGAGAGAAAGAGAGGGACACACACACTCACCTCACCCCCACTCCGTCCCTTGCTGGGCTGAAGCATTCCTCAAGGCCCTGGTCATAGCCTCTCCCCTATTAAAAGTACAAATGTACACATGGACTCAGAAGCCATTATCTCCATAAAGCAGCCATAGCAGTGGCGGCCATAAAGCAAAGGACTGATGGGTCATAGCAGTCAATCATTCCCCATGTTGCCCTACTTTTCAGTTGTTGTTTTTGTTTGTTTGTTTTTCCTACATCACAAGACCTCCTCCCCTGCTTGTGTATTCTATAGCATAACAGGCCGTCTGCACATCCTGGCCCCTTGTTGTAAGCGGCCCACACAACAGTGGCAGCGCTGTAGCGACAGACAGGGCATGCCAACGCTGTTGAGTCAGGGACCGGTGGCTAAGAATAGATATTGCTTCCTCTCTTTCTACTGCGAGTGACTCCACCGCACCGCCCAGAGGCTTTGAAAAACTCCAACTAAGGCCTTTGTTTTCCCCTTCAGTCTCAGGCGGGAGGTGGAGCGCGTGCAGAAGGAGCAAAACTGGAATTAAAGTGAGCATTGCCTGTCATTCTCGTCATTCTGTCCTCACTCCCCCTGCCCCCCATATCCGTCCATCTTTGGTATTGCAGCTTCAAAGTTCCCTCACTGAGCTGAACAAGGTCAGTGGAAAGGAATGGATCCGGCAACCTGCAGCACTAATCTGCAGCACTGCAGATTAGCAGGGCTGCTGTGACTTGTAGTACTGTACATAATATAGTCGGAGGTTTGAATACGAGGTTTATATGACCTTTCAATGGATGAGGAGGCCTGGGTGTGTTTCATCTCTCTTTGTGTTCTATGATTTCTGAAGGCGGTTCAAGGTGCCGAAGGCGTTCTGGCGAACGCCTCAACTTGTGGCCCAGAGAGCCTCGGATCAGCTGTCTCTTGCCAAGTTGTCAGTCAGAGAGCATTCTGGTGGAGGTGCATACCACTGCGCAGGTCACAATACAATTCCCAACACGCCGCCAATTCTTCGTACCTCTGTTTAATGTTCAGGTTTTTCCTGACTTTAGATCCTATCTTGGAGAACGGAGGACTCCGCTGCCTCGTTCGAGATCTTGATGACGTTCTTATCAAAGATGTCGGAGGCAAGATTAGACATGAAGGCAGGTCAGGGAGAAGCTAAGTTTCTTTTTGAAAACATAAATCGGACTGATAGGCCTGATTGAAGGAGCAAATAAAATCAAAGGATCAAGGACACTACCTCTGTGTGTGTGTGTGTGTGTGTGTGTGCACGCGCATGCATACTGTATGCATGTGTTCAAACTTTTAGTTCAGCTTCTCTGTACGATGTGGGTAACTTTCTGACGATCGGTCTGTTTATTTTGTATTTTAACTTTTGACTTTGACTTTGATTGCTTGTCTTGTCACATCAACATCACAACACTTAAGATTAGATTTCTGTTTGGCTGTAATATCCCAGTCCCAGAAATGTCCCTGGTAGTAGATTACTCAAACAATGTACCATTGTCATGTACCTGAATATAAGAGCACATGAACTACCCATATGCATTTCAGGTGACCCCAAGTGGGGCTCCCGACCCCTGAGATTGAGAAACCCTGCACTGACTGGTGTGTTGTGTCATAGATTGTCATCAATATGGAGGAGGTGGAGCTGTTTTACGTGGTGCTGAGTCAGCTGGAACAGATCATGCCAGGACTAGGCAAAGAACTGTTTAGTAAGGAGCTTCTCCGGAGGGAGAGGGATGTTGTAACCACTATGTGTTACATGTAAACTGTGTGTGTGTGTGTGTGTGGTTTGTTATCCTCTATTAGACTCATTGCTGCCAAAAGATAAAGGGTGAATACAATATACAATCAGTTAATATACGCATGGTTTAAGAATTTATGTCATCATAATAGGATGTTGTTCATTTTTTATTGGGGTTTTCCTATCTTTACAGGTATTTAAGGCCTCTCCGCTGAGGCCCAGCTTATGTCCAGTTTGAAAACTTCACCATGATATTTGTAACTAAACAGTGCCACCCACAGGAAAATCTACTAAAAGCATTTTATCCTATTGAGGTCAAATTTTAAATATAAAAATTGTAATGTACAACATGATCTACATCTATAGTAAATGTTTATAGCAGCCCCACCAGCAAATAAAAATGCTTCTCGATTAATTTTGGCTGCAATAAAAATGACTGGAATGTATTATTCAGTGGCTGATTCTTTACACTGGTTATTCATTAACATTTTTCTTCCATGGTTTGCAAGAATCCAAGCTATTTGGGTCAACTGCGTACAGTACTGATACAGTCAAGTAAAGAGTTAACCAATAGAATATGATGTTACACTGTTATGTATCAACAATACATTTTACGATATTGTAATATGTATGCAATATTATGAATATATGACGTATATAAAAAGTACTGGTATATCTCAAATGTTGATGGTTTATAATATTCGGGAATGTTTGTGTGACTTAACAGTAGCCGTCTTCTTCCTCATTCTCAGTTGCTGAGACAAACTAGCCTGTTGACATTTTCAGAGCTCAAGGCTGCCCTCTTCTTTTGAAACATGTTACCTGCGAGTGAGAAACGCCTCTCACAAGGGACAGGAGTGACAGGGCTAGCCAGATACTTGAGGGCCAGTGCAGACAGCTGTGGATGGGCCCCTGCATGAGTTGACCACCACTGCAGTGGGCAGTCTGAAGCGTAGGTCGAGTGCTGTCGCCATCCTGAGCCATCCATGATTGAGTGAAGCTTGACGTTCGGATAGGTCCTTTGTGAAGGCAGACTTGAACCTCACCATGTAGGCTGGGTCCTCATCGGGGGCCTCCATGGTGCGGCCCAGGTGGCGGAGAGCAGGTAACACCACAGAACATCTCGCCAATTCTCACCTCCAAGGAGCTCAGTCACATATCTGCAGTGGATAGTTTAAGAAAGTGATTTTTGAATTACTGTACCAATTAACTGTCAATTCAAAAAGCTTTTCAAATGGGCAGACACTAACTAGTAATACATCCCATTAATAAAACAGTTCACGGTGTGGGTGGATGTTTACCTCCATGGTTCAAGGACGGTCACCAGCCTCTGTAGTTTGTCCCACTCCACTGTAGTCAACATGGCCAGCTTGTGCTTCTGTTTGCACAGAGCCATGACATTGTTTTGCCCAAGCATTGTTTGCTCCTGGTGTAGTTCCTCTGTATTGGCAAGGCTGTGTTTCAGGTGACCCACAATCTTGCGAGACTTTGCCAGCGTATCATTAAACCCGCTGTCACCAAGGCTGGTGATGGTTCTCTGCAACATGTGAGCATGTGCTGGAATGGGAGCGGTCTTGCTCCTTGCTCCATTGTGGTGACCCAGGCCTCTGACACAGAGAGAAACTGCTCTGCGCAGTTTTCAGCATAGTGCCTGGTGGTTGTCTTCTGCACGGTTAAGTCAAAAGACTGAAGATGCCATTCCCTGTCAGTGTCAATGATGTGTGCAGTCACAACGACGTAATTTGAGATGCTTACCGAGGTCCAATGATCCCCAGTCAGAGCGACACTTTCGGCTTTCTCCAATAAATCCTCTTTTGCTAGCTTTTCAGTGTCATAAAGCTGCTGGACTTTGTTCTAAATTGTCTTTCTGCATGGTAGTTCATAAGTTGGGTCAGACGACGCTATCTGTAGCACCCTTTCTAACGCCTGATCGTGCACCACCGAAAGTTATGAGGGGCCGTGAGGGACATTATTCAGAAATAGCATGCACATACACATATGAAATAGCATACACATACACATATGAAATAGCATGCACATACACATAGGAAATCAAAGTCATTCACACACTATACTGAAAACCTCACACGCACACACACTACTGAAATGGACACACACACACTACTGAAATGGACACACACTACTGAAATTCACACACGCACACACTACAACTGAAATGGTCACACACACTACTGAAATGGTGACACACACTACTGAAATGGTCACACACACACTACTGAAATGGTCACATGCACACACACTACTGAAATGGTCACACACTACTGAAATGGTCACACACACACTACTGAAATCGTCACATGCACACACACTACTGAAATGGTCACACACACACTACTGAAATGGTCACACACTACTGAAATGGTCACACACACACTGCTGAAATGGTCACACACACACACACACTATTGAAATGGTCACACGCACACTACTGACATTTGTGATGATTTCAATTGTGTGTGTGAAACCTTTTCACTTGTATGTGTGTGAGGTTTTCAGTATAGTGTGTGAATGACTTTGATTTCATATGTACTGTATATGTGCATGCTATTTCTGAATAATGTCCCTCACGGCCTTTCATAGAAAGTGGTCGACAGTCCACTGCAATCCATTTCGCCAGTGAATTTGTCAGACGTGGACTCACCTTGGCTCTGAACTCCGTCATCTGGCCAAGTGTGGATTGGCGACACTGCTTGCTCGTACTAGGACTAACTTTAACGTTGACGCTAACGTTAGCTCTGGAGTCCGTGCTCGCTGATACATGTTTAGCATTGAGGTGATACCGGAGGCTTGAAGTGCTTCGGTGATATGCAAACTCTTTGTCGCAAAATTTGCACACAACTATGCTCTTATCCACGCTTCCATCAAACAGTTTTTTAAACGAATACTTTTCATCCACCCGGCCAAGTGACGCGGTCGCATCGGCTTCTTCCATCGTGTTTATCATTAACCTAGCGCTACTAGTGTGCTTTCCACATTGGGGGGTATCACCTTGTGCATCACTATGATTGGTGAAACGTTTGGTGTTAATTAATTGTAATTAACGTGTTAAAGTCCCAGCCCTAATATATATATATTTTTTGTATTCTCTTTTTGTTATTTCAGTTATATGCCTACTTTTTTGCGTACTGTCGACTGCCATATCACAAGAATTTCACGATTCAGAATGGCCCTGTGTTATTATGTATGATGTACAATAAAACACTTTAACTTGGACTTTGACACACACGCAGACACGCACGCACGCACGCACACACACACACACACACATTATTAATCACACATTGAAACATGACAACATTGACAGTATATTCATATTGTACTTTTTATTTACAAGACCATGAGAAGGTAACTTCAACTAAATTGGTAAATCCTGAACTCTACACCTACAGTAGGCTAATCTACCAATCGTAGACCGCCACCTAGTGGCATGCATATGTAATAGCCTCGCTATTCACACAGAGTTCAGTATCAAGCTAGTGAACTCTTAGTTGCTCCAAAGTCCAATCATGTGGGCCAATAATGAACTTTGATTTAGTTTTTACTTAATGAATTTCACGAGATACCAGCAGTTTACAGACTAATAATCCAGATCGTGGGAGAAGTAGTCCCAGAGCCAAGCGGAGAGGAAAAGGGGCGGGGTTTCCAAAGGCCTACTCCACCACGTCCCTCCAGTTCAGCATTCAGCCACAGTTTATGAAGGAGTTAGCATCTAGGGGACTGCTCCAACATGCAGTACTTGAATTATTTCATATCTCTTTGCATCTTCTTTGGGGGTGAGTTCATTTATTATTAATATTTTTTTTGTTCTTTCTGATATATGTTGTCTACTTTTTGTCTTTTTCTCCTGAATTTGTTCATTCGTTTATTGTATGCATTTTGCTCTAGGGACGTGTGTGAACAGCCTGAAGACACTACCTCACGTGATAAAATATCAAACTATTACACCTCAAAAACTATCTCAAACAAGTACAGAACAACAGGTAGACGGATATACACTCCCTCCCATTTGTTAGATTTAAAGCAAATCTTTAAATTACTTTCTTCTTCGTCTGTATTTAAATATTTGTTCTTTCTCTGTATATCATGTGTGCAGAAAAACCCACAAAAAGTCACATACTCTCTGGCAATAGATGGGCAGAACAGGACACTCCACTTGGAAAGAAACATGTATGGTTTATACATTTCCTAAGAAATACTGATCATATCATCATAAACTGGTCTCCTCAATTTGTTTTGAGTCACACAGTCACGACAGTGATGATATGTAATACACAACATTTGTTTCCATTGTAGAGATCTTATTGGGAGACAATTCTCCGTGGTACACTATTCTGACCAAGGTACTGAAGAAACAACCATACCAGATTATAAGGTAATAATAATGTATTCATTTTTGTTGTTACACAAAGAAATGCTGTTACACAAAGCAATGAGCACATTATAATTGGCTAGCACTATTTTACATTAATTTATAGGGGATGTTCTGAAGGTATCATGATTTTGGAGGTTTCGCCATGGGTGGTGCAGGATATCCTATGTGGTGTGACGATTCACCTCATGTTTGATTGCACTACAACCACCATGCCTTCCTATGTGTACACGACCACCTCTTCTTTTTTTACATTGCGGTCCAGGTTAGAGTTAGGTGTAGTCTCCATGAGTAACATCAGTACTATAGGCATGTCAAACATACGAGGCTGTAAATCACGGTTGCTCATTCTATCCCCGGGCTCTGCCTAGCTAAGCCCCGAGTTGTCCATGAGCAAGACACCTAACCCTAACTGCTTCTGACATGTTGGTTGTTACCTTGCATGGTTGACACCGCTGTCAGTGTATGAATGGGTGAATGTGAGGCAACTGTAATGCAATCCATTTAAACATTACAATAGCATCTAAATGACTAGTGATCATTCCCCATGTAAGGGCAGGGTAAGATTTAAGATACATTTCTATTCATTTTATTTTTGTATTCTACATGCTTGTTGGAAATATATATGTGGCATTAATTGTCTCAGTGTCTCTATTGAACCCTCCCTCAGGACCACTGCTACTACCATGGGCACATTGTGGAAGTGGAGGACTCCTCTTCCAGTATGGAGCTGTGCTCAGGAATCAAGTGAGTTAAGCGTCTCCTAAAGTGTCTGTTCTGAACGGGGGATATAAGCCCTTGTCTGCTCTTCAGAGTCCATGGTTAAATAAATGTATGAAGGACGGGCATCAGAGGCCTCTGATTAGGACCGCTAGGGTCTGTGTTTGACTCGGTCTAGCTCATTCCCTGCAGATCCGTAACCTTTAAACTGCTCACAAAACCACAAAGGAATATGACTTATGTAATGGGGTCTGTAATGAACAAAAAAAACCTTCAAATAAATCTCAATGATTGTGAAGATGGTTAGCGATAGGTTTGAGTGAACCATAAGGAAAAAGACAATAACAAAACAAATTCAGGACATTCAGGAATGAAAAAGTACTAATTCAAAAGAAACTTAGTGAATACAGAGAGGGGCATTATGGAGCAGAATGTAGGAATCATTTAACTTGTTCAAGGATGCCTAGAGCTTGGTTATGGTTATTGGAGATCGAACCTGGTGCCTTTGCCTGGGAGTCAGAACACCCCACCAGACTGTCCAGCCTGGTGTCGTCTCAGTCTGACCTTCAGTCGTAACCTCTCTGCTGCCACAGGGGGTACGTGCGTATCGAGGACCGGTCGTATCTCATTGAACCTCTTGCCGAAGAAAGTGAGGCGGACCAGCAGGAAGGGGAGGGGCTTCACGCTGTTTACAACTACCAACACCTGAGACAGAAGAGGAGCTCCTGTGGCAATGACACTTTCTTTGACCATGGGTCACACCCCGCTGGAATGTTTAAACTCCGTAAAGTGGTACATTTAAAACATTCGCCCATCGAAACACAGGCATGCGTTCATGACTGCTCTCAACTATGCGACGTATAAAATCAGGGCCGACTTCAGGATGAATACATTAGCCTTGCGATGAGCCTTGCTGTCGGGTCAGCGGTCCACAGTAGGCCACTGAGAACATGAAGCCTCTACTATCTGATTTTCTGCAGCCCTTCTTTCCCCTTTTCGTCCTCCTCCTGACCTCACATCCCATTGGCCATTGTTGACCTCAAACCCCATTGGTCGTTCTTGATCTCAAACCCCATTGGTCGTTCTTGACCTCAAATTTCATTGGCTGTTCATTTGGAGATCTCAGTCTCAGTGGCCCCCACCCACAATACACAAGTCGGGCCCTCGAGACCCCCCACACTACACACACAACAATCAAAGGTGACATCAGCCCCCATCCACTCTCCCCAGTCAGTGATAGAATCAGTGGGTTTGTTTTTAGTGGAGAAGACTCGTCGAAGGATATCGATAGACGATTGTGGGTTTGTTTATTGATTCAGGGTTTTTGATTAAAGAAACGAAACATTTCCCTCTTATTGTCAGCTGTATTTCAATGTTTACGCGAACGCATTGTATAAAAACTATGGACATAATGTTATAAGGTTAAGACAGAACATGCAAACCAAACATAAACTAAGACCCATACTTTCATTTCATTCTTTAGAAAAGCTCAGGACAGAAGAAGTTCCAGGCCGGCCAAACAAGGACAGTGGAGATGGTTCTAGTGGTGGACAATACGGAGGTATCCTTATTTTCCTTAATAAAACGACGCGTATTACTATGATTATTATTGCTCACCGTCAATATTGATCCACTTTTCATGCTGCATTTCGCAGTATAAAAAGTTTGACAGCCGGGCAACTGTGGAGGCCAGGATGGTTGAGGTGGCGAACCACGTGGACAAGGTATCTATTGGGGGTGATACACTACACCATATTATTGGCTCTTTACTATTTATCCTTTAGATATTTCACAGTGAATTCAAAAACAGTGTTAGGGCAACAAGGAAACCAAACAAAAGTTGTCTCAAACTATTTCAGAATGTTAGTCTATATGCTATTTAGAAGAATAGAATTCAGATGCTTGTCCTTAAGTAACAGGTAGGGGCTAGTGAGGGGGTCTTTCTCAAGGGATGCGAACCCCGGGACATTCAATCCAGTATGTTTTGGAGCTAGACGTCAAAACAGCCTAGCCATGCTATCCTGCCTTTATGCTTACTGGATGACCAGAAGAACCGGTTAATGTGGCCCGGAGTGTCCAAACCATCGACAGTACTTACATGCTTTGAAATGTTCTGCTGTCATCTGCAGCTGTATCGCCCGCTGGGTCTGCGCGTGATGCTGGTGTCTGTGGAGATGTGGACCTATGTGGACCAGATGAATGTCAGCCCCGATCCCGACGTCACCCTGAAAGGCTTCCTGGACTGGCGGCAGAAGACGCTGTTGCAGAGGATCAAGCATGACAATGCACAGTTCATCACGTAAGACCCACCATTATGAATCTTTATTCATACATATTATCTATTCATATATAGGCTGCTCAAAAAAATAAAGGGAACACTTAAACAACACATCCTAGACCTCGATGAATGAAATATTCCAGTTGAAAATCTTTATTCATTACATAGTGGAATGCGTTGAGAACAAAATAACGTAAGAATGATCGATGGAAATCAAAATTATTAACCCATGGAGGTCTGGATTCAGACTCAAAATAAAAGTGGAAAAATCAGATCACAGGCTGATCCAACTTCTGTGGAAATTCCTCAAGACAATTCAAAATGAGGCTCAGTAGTGTGTGTGGCCTCCATGAGCCTGTATGCACTCCCTACAACGTCTGGGCATGCTCCTGATGAGACGATGTTCTCCTGAGGGATCTGCTGCTGGGTTGTTGTCCTCCTACGGCTCCCTCCACGTCTGCTGGTGTACTGGCCTGTCTCCTGGTATCTCCTCCATGCTCTTGACACTGTGCTGGGAGACACAGCAAAGCTTCTTGCCACAGCGCACATTGATGTGCCATCCTGGATGAGCTGCACTATCTGAGCAACTTCTGTGGGTTGGAGACACCGCCTCATGCTACCTCTAGTGGTGAGGGCACTGGCAAAATGCAAAAGTAACCAAATATCAGCCAGAAAGTATGAGGACAGGGAAATGGTCTGTGGCCACCACCTGCAGAACAATTCCTTTATAGGGGTTGTCTTGCAAATTGCCTCTCATTTCCACCTGTTGCCTGTTCCATTTGCACAACAGCAGGTGAAATTGATTCACAATCAGTGTTGCTTCCTAACTGGACCGGTTGACAGGTTGAAGTGTATTGACTTGGAGTTACATTGTAATGATTATGTGTTCCCTTTATTTTTTTGAGCAGTGTATAATCTAATAATAATAATAATCTACCATCAACTCAGGAAACAGATTACCTGACACTTTCTTGAACTGAAAGATATTTAAACAACCCTTTAAACTATTCTGTAGAGAATGAATAATATATATACAGATTCTCATGCCTGCACTCAATACTTGGTCGGGAATCCTTTTGTTTGAATTACTGCCTCGATGCCTTGACTTTTCCATGATATTCACGTTTTTTGGAAAGGATCTGTAAATGATTCATCTGGATATCCTCTATATTCACATGTGGGCTTGTTTCTGATTGGTCCAGGGGGGTGGATTTCATCGGTGACACCGTGGGCTTTGCGCACACCTTCGCCATGTGTACCAGCAACTCTGGAGCCGTGAACGAGGTAGACGAGAGTCTTTGTGCAACACGTCGAGCCGGCGAGCAGCAGTGCCAGGCCGCATCGTCTGACATTCACCACTCAATGGAAATAAAAGCATGACTCACCCAAACATCTGACCCAAGTGGAATGTGCTGAAATCTTGGTTTGGGTGTGTGTGTGTGTTTCTTTTTTGTCTACTCTAGGATCATACCGCTAACTCGATCGGGGTGGCGACTACCATTGCCCACGAGATGGGCCACAACCTGGGCATGTCTCACGATGATGAGCGTTGCGTCTGCCGATCCTCGCGGGACCACGGCGGCTGCATTATGGCCCCGAAACACGGGTGAGGACGTCGTCTGTGTGTGTGTGTGTGTCCGGCGTCCTTGAAAAGCTGTGTGCCCAAGTACTGTCTGTCTGTAAGTGTGTGAGTACGGGGTCTACAGGGGGTCTTCTCTGCTTCCTGTAGGCGCGTCTATGCCGAGCAGTTCAGCAGCTGCAGTGTGGAAGAGCTGGCCACGTTCCTGGAGGAGGTGAACCCTACGTGTCTGCTGGACACACCCTCCGCCGACCGTGTCTTTGGGGGCCCCGTATGTGGAAACGCCTTCCTGGAGTCTGGAGAGGAATGCGACTGTGGCCCTACTGAGGTACGGCGTGGACACGGTTCAGGGGTGCATACTCCGTGTACCAGGTCAGTCGGTCACAATGGAGTCCTTTGCTATTGGGACGTTGAACATTTTGGTCAGTCACTCTCACGATCGTGTCACCATGTAGCAATGTAGGGGTTAGATATGGACCGCATGGATGAAGGAGATGTTCATGTATGAAGAAGGTCAGCTCAAGCGCAATCTGTTGACGTTGGGTATCAAAACAAGAGCCTTTTGGTTGAGAGAGTCAAATCACTCTAGCCACTACACTATTCTTCATGTCACAGACACACAACTACACACACACACACACACACACACACAAAACATGATGTTCTGTCTCTCAAAGCCACGTTTTTTCACTCCCTCTCTCAAACTCTTGTCTTTCAGGAATGTATGAATCCGTGCTGCAACGCCACCACCTGTAGACTTAAGGCAGGTGCCAAATGTGCTGAGGGAGAGTGCTGCAGTAATTGCCAGGTAATGAACACGCACACACACATGCACACACACACACACACACCCACGCACACGCACACACATGCACACACACCACACATAAGATCATATAAAAAATACGTATCCATAGAACCGTGTTTCCTAATCTTGGGGTCGGGACCTCACTTGTCGCAGGAGATGTGACTCATAAGTGATAGTTTTTATGGTACATTATTTTTACTAAAACATAATGAAATGTTTGAAAGGGCTTGTAAAAGCCCAGTATATACAAAGAGACTTGAAGCAATCTACTAGTAAGCCACACACAGACTGGTGTGGTGGGCTGGTTATGTGTGTTGTGGAAGCAGATACAAGTCTTGTGTCACAATCATTTCCTGTTTCACTTAAAAATGACTTGAAAAAAAACCCTGAACACTGTTTTACCCTCCCTCTTCTCTTGGGCCCACTCTCTTTTTCACTGTAGTTGAGACTGACGGGCACCCTGTGTAGAGCCCTGGCAGGAGAGTGCGACCTGGCAGAATACTGCACTGGCTTCTCAGCCGCCTGCCCTGTGGATGCCTACACCCAAAATGGCCGCCCCTGTAACAGTATGAGGGGCTACTGCCTCAATGGACAGTGTCCCTCACGGGCACAACACTGCAGGACACTTTGGGGCCCGGGTAGGACACACCGGACATCGTTACTACCAATTACACGTAACGATCAGCAGTTTACCGATGTTTTACCATTTATTGTTCCGTTATTATTGTAGACGCTGCGGAAGCATCGATGACTTGCTACAAATATGTTGCCGGGTATGTCACTCATTTTCAATGAATTCAGATGCCACTGCCATTCAATAGCCCATATTAGCGGACTATGAGGGAATATGAGGGAAATGCACTGTTTATCCAGATGGCTTAGCTGTGGTTTTCCGCTCGCAGGAATCCGATGTGTGGGAAGCTCTTTTGCTCAGGGGGCAGGAAATACCCGATCACATCCAAGAAGGCATTTCGCACACTGTCCAATGGGGAGCTGTGTAACGAGGCGACCGTAGAGCCCATGGACAACTACCCGGCGGACATCGGGATGACACCGACCGGGACCAAATGTGGAAGCAACATGGTACGCGGCAGCACAATGCGCTCGCTTTCAGAACACAACCGTTGAACAACAACACTCGCCGAGACCGGCGGGGTTCGGTGTGCCACGCGCGTGTAACCGCGTCTCGTGTGTTTTGTTCCCGCAGGTCTGCTACGAACACCGTTGTCAACCCACGAAGGGCATAGAGAGTGTTTACGGAACGGACGACTGCTCGGACAAGTGCAACAACCGAGGGGTACGGTCAACGGTTCACCCCGTGTTAGCCGCGTGTATCTCGGCTCTCGGCTCTCTCTCTCGAGATGCGAGGAGTGACTGGCGTTATATGTGAAATCTCCCACAGGTGTGCAACCACAAGAGGCAGTGCCACTGTGACCCCGGGTGGGCGGCACCCTACTGTGTCGCGAGGTTCTCCAAAGGTACATGCTGCACTGACAGTGTACCATACTGCTTTAGGCTACTGTACTCGTACTTATTAGCATTTAGTAGACGCTCTTATCCAAGGTGACTTGGAGGTGACTCCAAGGTGATTTCTGACTGAAGTCATTAATAAGCACCTCGGAGTCAAGGATGCCTCCAGATAGACTGGGATTTCACCCTATAGCCCAAATATATAGCATATAAACATGTGTGTGTTAGGTTACACTGTACCACTCTTTACTCTGCTGATGGTATCATGCCACTAAGTAGTGAACTGTAACTAATCCCTGGCCTGGACATTCAGTATGCTTGTATGCTTGTGGCCGTAGAACTCTGTCTGCATACAGTATGTCCTACCGTCAAGTGCATAGTTCTGTTTCATTGCACTGCACCCCTGCAAAAGGGATGTCAATGAAAAGTGATACCATGTCCCAGGGTTGTTGTTTATGGACAATTCTGCATGGATATTAATTGATAAGTGTGTGTACGTGTGTTCACACAAATTCATATAGGGATGGATTATGGCGTCGTCATTGGCATAGTCTTGGCAACCGTGCTGCTGTTAGTCACGGCCGTCGGAGGTTTGCTGTGGTGCAGGAAGAGGAGGGGCTCCACAAAGAGGTAATCACATGTCCCCTGGCTAGCCACTACACTATGCCATTTGTTTCCAACATCAGCATGTGACACAGATTTTATGTACAAACATGCAGGTTTCCCCCATCTCTGATGTCGGTGTATGTATGTGTATGTGTGTGTGTGTGTTTGATTCTTTTCACACAGACCTCGCCTCACTTCCACGGGAGAATCTAACCTGGCGTTTCAGTCGGGCAACGTTCAGGGCAGCCCTCGTCACTGGCCCCCGCAGATCGGCCAGCCGAAGTTTGTGGAATCAACGGCTTCTCAGATCTACAAACCAGCGACTCCCCGGCCCACTGGCAGTATATTACCCAGCAGAGAAGCCCCGCAAGTAAGAACCACCGCCATTTCACGAGCAGCGCTACAGGGCTAGAGAAAGGTGACTTAGTGGTGAGCAAGATGAAATGCTAAGAGTACCAGCTCCGCTTCAGTGTGCGATGATATACTACTATAAGTATTGCAGAGTAGCGGCCTGAGGCCCTGTGAGTAATTCCTCGGGACTCTGAGCAGGCAAATAAATAGTCTAGAACGTTCAAATAAAAAGGAACATTACAACTCTAATCCACTCTGTGTCTAAGCAGCCGCCCATGAAGATGGCAGTTGTGCCTCACCCGCCTGCGATGCAACAGGTAGCCCACTACCACACGCTCTGTATTCATATGTACTTCTGATTCCGCGCTCGTTGACGCTTACTGATTTACAGTTATTTCTTCTCATTGTTTTAGATTAAAAGGCCGTCACCAACAGTCCAAAGTCAGGCGATTCATTTAAAGGTGAGAATAAAGTCGGGAATATCAACAACAAATTGTTAGCTACCATATGTACTTGGCAAAGTACTAATTTCACTGCATTTTCTATGTATAAATGTATTGATTCAACAATGCATTCTTTATTATCCATTCATGTAGACCAAGCCTCCCCCCCCAGCCAGACCTCTACCACCACTTAGTAAAAAGGTACAATCACACACACACCCATATAGTACACACACGCAGGCACCCACACACCCACACATACACACACACACTTTTGTAAGAGTGACTTTCTCTGCCTCTGAAGGTCACAACGCCGAAGCCCCCCATACCTCCAGCCAAGCCCTCCAATTCACCGAAGCATAATCAACTGGTACGTACTTCAAGTGGCGCTAGCTTTTTAAACGGTCGGTTGGTGAATCTAAAGTAAAAACAAAAACTCAGCACCACTTACGAACCACAGCTAATGTTGAGGTTTAATTAAAAGCCCTTGTAACACACTTCCCTTCCAATCCCTCTTTCAGCAATAAAGAAATTCCTCATGTGTCAGTTAGTCAGCAAGTAGCTCTGGTAACTCACACAATCAAAATGGTGTGTGTGTGTGTGTGTGCACGTGTGTGTGTATGTGTGTGTGTGTGTGTGTGTGTGTGTGTATCTTCATAACAGCATGCAGCCAGAGCTGCCCTGAAGCCTCCCACCCAGCAGAGATGAAGAGTGGTGCCATTCCTCAAGGGTGAGTGTGTAGGTCTAGCCCTGCGGTAGGCCTTCACACTCATGTCGTAAAAAGACCTTCTTAAGTTTGACTCAGACACACCGCCAGATGGGCCTTACTCACTCCTCCTCGTGCTCCGCATTGCACCCAGTATCCGTGCCCCCCCCCACCCCCCTCGGACGGAAAGAAATGTCAGCTTACAGTGGTTGAAGGGTGGGTGAAATGCCCAATTCCTGTGGCGTTTGGGTGTCTTTTCTTTTTAACGTTCAGAACGCGTCTTCGACACTTTCGTGTGATTTCCAGTCAAACTGGACATGTGGAAGAAATGGGATCCAACTCCACACAGAAGTAGGAGTTGGAGTGGTCATACTCGCTGCCTATTGGCTCCTGTTTAATAGGTCAGGCACCAACTGTATTAGGATCAGTTGGAACGGGACTTAGTGATGCAATCGCAGAATGGCGTCTGTTGTAGAACAAGTTAATGGTATTATATTTTTATTTAATAATGTAAAAACTGGATTGTGTTAAATAGATGACTGGGGAAATTAGCCAGCAAAGTCATGTTGAATGTAATGTTCTCTTTCAGGCTGTCAATCATCAATCAATCATTAATAATTGTATTGTGAGTGCTATGGAAGCAGTGTAATGCATTTATAAGATGTTTTATATTTCGTGAGTTTTTGTGTTTTTTGATGAAAGCGATACACTTTTTCACATGACAATGTCATGCACTATAACCAGTTGGTTTTGCTGGAAGTATTGATTACAATTATTGATCATTGATTTTGCTTATTTTGATAAGGCTACATTTGGTTGCCTTTGTTTTACATTTTATATGACATGGATGTGATAAGCTTCCAACATGAAAATAAAAAAGTGGTGATTCTATAAACATATGTCGCCCTGTAGTATTTATGTTTCAAATGCAATTGCAACTTGTTCAATTGGGCATCCAAGAGTTGAATTGTCACATACAAATACAGGATGTGCAGTGAAATTAAATGTGCAAAAGAACAGTACAATACAAACAACACAAATTGGAGGAATCCAAATATCTACAATATTGACAGCATTTACAGCAAAACGAGCAGCAGGAATGTGATAAATAAACAAATAGGCATATAAAAAGCATCATATAAACAAATAGGCATATATACAAGGCAATATAAAGAATGAAAAAGTATAGAATAAAATGGGTACAGAATGGGTGTAACTTGTTATATATACAGTACGTTACATATATATATATAGCTGTGCATCATATTAGCTGTTTACTGTCGTCGTGCCTCGGTTGCATAGCAACGGACAACAACCAAACAGCAAAGTGGCTAGCGGGCAAACTAGCATCTGAGACGCGTCCGGTGTCGTGTTTTCACTATGGATCACGAGTTGAGTGAAGAGGCATTGCAGGATTTGTACGCGTGGATCGACAACATCCCTCTGTCAAGACCCAAAAAGCACATTACAAGGGACTTCAGCGATGGAGGTAGCCTTTGGCGTAGAAACGGGGGGAGAGACACGCAGCTGCTGCCCCAGTTGAAGAAATGATCTGCTGTTCACGTGCTGCTTTGGACCTTTTATGTAGACTATTGCGCTAGTTAACTAAACTCGTTTTATTTTCACTGAACACTCTTCTAGTGATGGCTGCCGAAGTTGTAAAACATTTCTTGCCGAAGATGGTTGAGATGCACAACTACAGCCCGGCCAACTCCACCCAGCAGAAGATGAGTAACTGGAGCATTCTGAACAGGCAAGAGAAGGCCACACTGATTAAGCTGCAGCATGTGTTGCACCAGATATGCACCAGATACTCTCCACCTAACCCTAACCCGAAGTCCCTCAATCCAGTATTCATCCATCCCCCAAAATAAAGAAACAAATAATATTAAATAGAAATGCACGAATGCATATTAATAACTAACTACAAAGACCATAGACCATAATTAACATAATTAACATAATTAACATAATTAACGTTATTCTTATTCTTATTCTTATTCTTATTATTGTGATACAGCAGGTGGACAGGAGGAAACACGGACAGGGCAAATGGGGCTTCACACTAATAGGCCATCTTAAACCAATGTATTTTGATTTAAAAGCAATAGTCAAGAGTACAATCCAAATGAGAGTCACAACAGCTCACAGTGAGTGTTGCAGACAGTGCAGCCTAATTGTAAATGATATGCAATGAGCCATGAGAAAACATCGAATGTAGCCAAGAGGAAATGTCATCAGCCACACAACAGGGGAATTGTTTTGTACTCTCTCCATGTTGCCATTGTAAGTGATAGCATTCGAGGTCTTCACCGTGTGATTCAAGACGAGAACGCTCTTTATTACACTCCCACTCGTTCTGTCCCTGCAGTCCACTAACCTTGCCCACTAACAACAACCTGAGATTCACAGTGAGTCCGTGTTGTGTGCTGTTGTTGTGCCCCAATGACGCCAAAACCATTCTTCATGATTCTGGGTGCAGCTCCCCACCACCCAGCTAGCGCTTAGAACCAAGATGGCCGCTAGGTGACTAAGGCCCAAGCCGCAAGTAGCCTCCCATTCTTACCCATGTGTTGATTGACTTGTTTCCCATTCCCAAAATAAACAAAAACAACGTTGTCCCTCTCCTTCTGTGTGCGTGTCTAGGAAGGTGTTTTCTAAGCTCAGCCTTGATGTCAGTGAAGAGACCATTAAGAAAATCGTGCTCAGGACTGCGGGCGCAATCGAGCCCGTCCTCTTCTTCCTCAAGGAGAAGATCGACCTGAAACTGGACCATCTGATGGAAAATACCTCGGTGTGTGTGTGTGTTTTGCAAGTGTGCATTTCCTTCCTCCACAGATGCTTACGCAGCGGTTTTTTTCATTGTCAGGAACTGGAGTACTACAACATCACCAGCACCAAGAATCAGGAGACACTTCCAGCAGGTATCCAACCAAGTAGCACATTTTCCTTTGCAGTGTGCAGCCGCCACTGTTTGGACACACTCATCTGCTATCCTTGCCGCTGCACTCAGTGGCTGAGGTAACAGTGTGTTGTGGACATTGGCCGTTCTCTGCGGTGGTGAAACACTGGAGTGTAACTGACTCAAACCATTGCCATTGCAGGAAATGAGCCTGATTGCTCACTACATGGACTACATGGACAGGAAATTAGTCATCTGTAGACTCACATACTTGCTGTACACATTAGGTCTACAAGGAGGATGAATTATGAACGATAGCTTTGTGGGCTATGAATTCATGTCCGTAGGCCCTTCAAACACAAAGACAACCACTCTAAGAATAGTTATAATATGATATATATCATTTAATGACCATTGTGTGTGAGAGAAGCCTCATGACCCCCAGACACACATAACAGCAACAACAATCTGCTCGGCCTGAAGTCATCAGTCCTGAGCACACAGCTGCTATCAACTAGACCAGACAGTCCCTGGGATTACACTGGCCACACACATTCTCACACACACACACACACACACACCAGGGCCTTAGGAAGGGGAACCGGTGACCCGTCTCCCGTCTGTTTCCCACACCTTGTCTGTCTGCCATGGCCGTCCTCTCACTTTGACCTC
>OMOU01052691.1:0-17197 GCA_900312585.1 Malacocephalus occidentalis
GTTGTGGACACTCTTGAATCGTGGCCGTACAGACTAGCTGGCTAGCTAGCCTTGAGACTTCTGTTCTGCCCCACAGGTAAGCTACCCGACTCCAGCCACACCAAACCCATACATATACCCAAAACAAAACTAGTGGAACCCAAATGCCTACATTTGGCCGACAATTCTGCCCAGACCGCCCTGGCCCTGTCACCTAATATTTAACAATCAGCATCGTGCCTTTGGTCCCTGGAGATGAGAGTCGAGGGGTCCCAGATGAGTGTGTCTCAGTGTGTGTGTGTGTGTGTCAGTGGGTGTCTCAGTGTGCTGTCTCCTCCAGTGACCTAGAGAGAGACAGATAGGGAGGGAGAGAAGGGGGGGGGGAGAAAGAGCAGGAGAGAGGGAGATACAGAATGGGGGTGTCACGCCGGGTAGTGTAGGTGGGGGAGAAGGACCCAAATGCAGGACACACGAGTACTTGCAAAAAGGGGGTATTTAATAAATCGGGGACAGGCAGGTAACAGGGTAGGCAGGTAGTAGGCAGGGTAGCAGGTAACAGGCAGGGTAGCGGATAACAGGTAACAGGCAGGGTAGCAGGTAGCAGGTAGCAGGGTAACAGGTAGCGGGGTAACAGGTAGCGGGGTAACAGGTAGCGGGGTAACAGATAGCGGGGTAACAGGTAGCGGGTAACAGGTAGCGGGTAACAGGTAGCGGGTAACAGGTAGCGGGTAACAGGTAGCGGGTAACAGGTAGCGGGTAACAGGTAGCGGGTAACAGGTAGCGTACTCACAACGTAAACACACAGTAGGATCGTACAAGGAACACAGGACTGGGGCAGACTTAAGTAGGGAGACTAACGAGGGAATTGACGACAGCTGACAACAATCAAGGGCAGGGAAACAGAACAGCACAGACTACAAAAATGACAGACAACTACAAACATGGTTGACAGGAACAGAACACAAGAAAGACAAGCAGGGGGAAACTAAATAATAACCGGAAACCAAAGCTGAGTGTGACAGAATGGCATGATGCGAAGAACAGGAGCTGTGGTAAAATCATGTCAAATTTAAATTTAAATAATAATCACAATTTATTCTACAATATCTATATCTACCAATAGCTATCAATAATACAAGGGTTTGTATATAGGGACAGAATGGCCAATGATCATTCTGGGCCCATGCCCTGCCCAAGCAGCATTTGTAATTTTTATTTTATTTTGTGGGACTTTTATACTTTTATTATTTTTTCATACATTTTTTAACCAAATTTGTTTAACCGAATTTTTTTTACCAATTTGTTTGATTGGTAAAATAAAGTAGCAGTCTGTGTTACACCTGCCCCTTTATCCCATACACTGCATTCCCAATGTCAATGTTTGTCTTGAACTATATGCTCGGGAGTCGACATGGTTGAAACAAGCAGAAGTGGATACAACTGAAAAGCAAGTGAAAAAGAAAATGAGATAACTATTAAGGAGAGTGCCATCTATTGACACATTTTCCACTCATCAAAACCAGGATGAAAACACTGTTAACATTGATGTCATTCAGCAAAATGTTCAGCAAGGTGAGACCGAGCAGAGGAGTAGAGCAGGAGAGACACGGTCAGGAAAGAGACAGCAGCAGGTGTGTTACAATGCTGTCCATACCGAATATACAAAATGAAGAAAGAAGAAAAACCCGACCACCAAACCAAGTTGGCTAGAGGCCCACCAAGCATTTGTGCCCAGGGGTCTGTAACTTGAGGTCTGTAACTCGATGACCCCAATCCAGAGTACGAGTCCTCTTTCTTTTAAGCCATTCCTTGGTAGTTTTGCTGAGATGCTTCTGGTTGTTTTGTTGCAGAACCCATTTTCGGCCCAGCTTCCACTCCCTCACTGGTGGCAGGAGATTGTGATCAAGAATGTGTTGATAGGCATGCAAATTAATGTTTCCCAGGATGATATGGAGTCACCCACCACCAAGCTTCACTGTGGGGAGGAGGTTCTCGTCTCGGTATGCAATGTTGGCTTTTCTCCAAACACGGCGGTTTTGATTGCGACCGAATCCTTCTATCTGTCCAGAGAATGGACTTCCAGAAGGCCTCTGATTTATCCAAGTGTTTTCTGGAAAAGTTGAAACGGGCAGCATTCTTTCTTGAGAGCAGAGGCTTCTTTCTCTCAACCCCCTCCATGAATGTCATGTATCTTCAATGTTCGTCTGATTGTAGACACATGTACGTTTACCCCAGACGCTGCCAGAGAGGTCTGCAACTCTCTGGTCGTGATGTGTGGGTTGGCCTTTACCTGATTTAACTTAGTTTTGATGGGTCTTCACTTCTAGGCAGTGTTGCGGTCATGTTCAATGCCCTCCATTTGTGAATGATTTGTCTTACAGTGGATGGATGGAGCTGGAATCATTTGGAGATGGTCTTATAGCTTTCCCCAGACTGACGGGCTGTCAGTACCTTCTTCCTGATGGTCTGGGATATCTCCTTTCCTCTCAGCATTGTTGCTCTGTGTAGGTAAACCTTGGCACTACAGTGGTTTGGTTGGTTTCCTCTCCCTTTTAATCTGTGTTGCCCAACCCTTTACATAAGGATATATGGTCTGCTTAATACTCAAATGTGTTTCACCTGAATATATTACCTACTTGATTTTACCATTGCAGTTGGATGGTCACTTACTGTTGAACATACACTAATTCCATATTTCATGTCATTTTTTGGCACACAATTCCCTCTAAACAAGTACATGCAATTGATAAACATAAATCTGACATTTCATATATAGAAAACGGGGGATGATAGAATAAGAAAATAAATAAATAAATGAATAAAACAACAGAAAACTCTAAACTGATCAAGGCGTTCACATACTTTCAAGCAGCATCGTATATAGCAATACACTGCTTCCTGGTCATATTGGAAGTGAGTGTGTATTTACATTTAGACAGTAGGTGGCGATCATTGTATTAATGTCGACAATGCGTACCATAGAGGAAGAAGTCCACGGAGAGGAAGGGAAGAACAGCCATCTTCGTGAGGTCCAGAGCTTGAGCGCAAAGGTCTTTATTGCAATATTATCATTAGGATATCGCTTTTACTAGTTTCATTAGTATTTCGTTAATGTTTGGATGCATTTGAGTAAGCATAGCGTCCAAAATCGATATGTCACTTCCCACGAAAAGCCTAGTGTGAGCGATGTTATCTGTCATTAGCTAACAACCTAAACCAAAATGGAAACCACGACGTGACATGTTACGAGTTTATGTTGAACCCGTTACATATTTGTTCAAAGACAAAACATACCTTTATAGTTTTCTCGAAAGCAAGGTATCTTACTGCAAATGAGCACAGGGAACACAGAGCATCAGCTACCCCGATGTGCAGACTAGTACCAGCAACTCATTCACGGAGACACTGCAATAAAGTATTACTTATGCAAATCCAAAAAGTATGAATTATGAGGTTTTTGTTTCATGTCACTTTTTTGGCAGATTACAATTTCAAATTGGATTCTACTTTTGATTTCAGATGCCGAGACATTGCTCAGCTGGAGGCTGTAAATCTCGCGACAACCGTGAAACTCGCAAGGCGGGCATTACTTTCCACAAGTAAGAAATGCTGTCTCTGGTGTCGTTGAATCACAGCTGTTATCATTTATAGACCCGGCATTTAGAGCAGTGGTGGTTAATGTGTTCGGTTGATCTCCACAGTTAGGAATGACAATTTGTCAATACCATTTTTGTGGTTTTGTCCAGATTACCCAAGGGAGCCAGCCGAAGGAATTTATGGATTACAAATTCACATCGGAAGGGTCTTTGGGATCCTCAAACAGACTTTGTTTATTTTTGCTCAAAACACTTCACCCCAGAAAGTTTTGAGCTCACTGGTTACAGGTCTGTTACTTTAATTTGTATATCTTCATTTTTAGTATGGAGTCACCAAAGGACTTTACCAAGAAGCTTTATTTCAATAGCCTCAATAGTTCGCATTCTGTTTCTCTTTGGAGATCAGTCTGGCCTTGATCCCGTTGAAAGGCTCTTCCAAATATTCCCAAAATGCCAGGACCATTCAGCACTTGGATGGGGGATGTCAGTTAGTCTAATTCATAACGAATAAGCAGCACCACAGTCTGCCAAATAAAAACAATGGCAGCACCCAAGGCAAGTGAAGCAGTCAAAACTGTTTTAGACTTGAAATAGACTGAATAATAATGTTACATTGTTATTGGGCCCGGTTGATATTCATTCTGAAGCGCAAACATGAATATCAGGATCTCTCGAGGCTACTATGGCGTGTAAAATATATCTTCTGTGATTGATGTTTTGCAGTGGAATACGTAGATTGAGAGAAGATGCTTTTCCAACTGTATTTGATGCCTCGCTGGAACCCAAACGCAAAGGACCTGGCAGGCCTAGAAAGCGGGATGCCATTCAACTCAGGTTAATATACTTTGACTAGAAAGTGATGAAGTGAACTTCTCCCTCTCTAAATAAAATGTAGAACATCTAAATATTTAGCCTCATAGTGAAAGTTATATCTGTAAACTTCTGAGCTATGGTTGTTCCTAGCCTATAACCAAATGCAGATGTTTCATTTGTAATACTTTTTTGAGTGATCTAATCCTATTACTATGCGTAAGTTGTATATTCTTCATTATTGTCTGTTATGTGGTCATAAATTCCATGTTTTGTTATTGTGACACTTGCTATTATGTCTTTTAGAAACAAAACACAGGCCCAGATATCTGTCCAAGACATGATTCAGGAGGACAACAAGGAAGCTGAAACGGTGAACTGCGCCGAAGTCCAAATCCTGACACCGAAGAAGGAACAACAGCACAGCCTGTCCACGGAGGCTGATGTCAACACATTGGCCGTCTCAAATGAGGCCGCTTCCGAGGCCGAGAACATCTCTCTGCAAGATGCGTGTCCCTCTCCTCCGGTTCCCCAGCAGTCTCCACCCCTCGAGCACCCCGTCTCTCCGTCGCGTTTCATGAGGCGCCTGCCCCCTCCCCCAGGGTTCTACCTGCCCAAGGAGCACAGTTACGCCCAGCTGTGTCCTCTCCTGTGGAGAAGACGTTACGAGCGCGCCATGGACTGCTTGGAGAAGGCCTTGCGGCAACTGAGCGCGGCGCGCCGGCGGGAGAACCGGCTGCGGACCACACTGTCGAGGCTCCGAGAGAAACGTCTGAGGCGTGTGCCGCAAGATGACGGACAGAAGGCCAAGAGGGACTGGCTAGCCAGCGGACGGAGTAGGGTAGCTGTGGGAAAGGCTGACGGTGATGGGTCCTTCTTGATTCAGCAGGAAGAGGGGGAATTTGATATGGAGGCTGAGGAGTATGCGCTGTGTGAAAATGCCAGTCCTGAACCAACTGACTGGGCCAGGTGTTTGGGTCCAAACACTTTTTCAGAAGAGGAACCAGGGGAATACTATTTGAACAGCAACAGAGCTGGCGAACAACACTTTGGCAGAGATGCATGCGCAGGTTCCCGGGCTATGAACAAAAATGCTGTCTTGCGCAATGGCTTATTGACCTCTCAAGAGGAGGATTACAAATCGCTGGCGCCTGTAAAACCACCTGGAAGCTACAAGGACATGTTGATAACTAGTGAAGGGAAAGTCCTACGAGAAACTCATGAAGTCCAGTTCTGCTCTCCGGGTGTCGTGGAAAGCGTGGACGATGTGCAGCTAGTGGTTCTGGAAAGACCACTTGGTGATGGTTTTAAAACTGGTCTTCATCTTCAAAGTGCCTTAAAACTGCCCACCTCCCCAAGTCTACTACAAACCTCAGCTCATGTGGGCCTTCAACATGTCATATTGGATGGGGAGGCACTGCAGAACTCCCAGGTACATAATCTGCAGCCGGCTCTGTCAGACGTTGGTACCATAGTGGGTCAAACCAAGGGCACACAGTCTTACAGGGAGCCTTGCCAATGCTATGTGTTTTTTGTTCAGGAAAACACAGAGGGACAGCTGTTACTTGTGCCTGCCACTACCCAGGACGGATTAAAAGGTGTGGACAGGACAGATGATCGGACTGAAACTACTATACTAGAGCCACAAATGACGTTTCACCCGGATTTGGGGCCGATAACAGAAGATGAGCAGAGCCATGGTATAGAGACATCTACTGGGAACATTATTAGTACAGTAGTTAGAGAAGATGTCAGGGAAAAATTAAAGGAACATTTGGAAGGTTTTCAGTTACAACTCAGTACTGAGTACATTACCTGAAGAAGAATGTGAATCTCATATTGAGCCCATTAATTAGTTTTAAAATGTTGCAATATTTATGAATGTTTAAGGGTCTGAGATTTATGCAAATGATTGACCAAATAAACCCAAGATTAAATGCCAAAATGTTATGTCGTACCACACTAATTGTAAATGAATGGGTCATTTTTCTTTCTTTTAGTTTTTCGGTATTTGCCTGACATAGCAATATCATTCGGTGGATTTATTAGCTTAACGTAAATAAGCCAAATAAATATAGTTTTCAGGTGGTGCTTTGCAGCTCCATTTTAGATATTTTTAGTATATGCTGCTAACCAATTTCTAAAACATTTTCTTTCAAGATTTCCTAAAAAAGACCTACCTCTATTTGTTACATAGAGTCCTGTGGAATCTGAGAGAACCAGGCTCATCAGTTCACATTAAACCAATAAACAGCAGATATTTACTCACGTTGGAAATATGTAGATAGTTTCTCAGGAATTCTCTATAAATCAGGATTTAAAAAAATGTGTTGGGCAAAGCTGGCCTAACATACATTTATGCATGTAGTTGTCTACATAGGGAACAGAACCTGGAGGTTAGCACCTACAGTATATGAATACTGTATTATATACTGTAAGAGGTGCCTTTATCTTTAGTCTGCCAGCCATAGCACATGGTTTCTACACACCAGCACAAGAATGCTATCTTTCTTAGAGCGATGATTTGGATATGACAGGGATGAATAGCATTTTCAAATAAGCCATACTATACAAAGAAAACAAAAGGCCTATTTAATAGCGTTTAAAGTATGGTCAATATTTACACTATTTCATAATTGCTAGGCCCCTTGCTGCTTAACAGAAAGTTTGCAAGGCTAAGTTGCTTCACGATGCTAAGTACTATATTTCAATTCCGGAACGAATATCACAAAATAAGTGAGGGAATGAGTGTGACATGAGGGAATGGGTTTCAAATGAGGACCGTTGCTCTGGCCTGGAGGTCAGAACAATCAAAGGAGATAGAGAGAGGATAGCAGAGCAGAGGAAGCTTCCTCAGTGCACAGGAGAGTACATGTGTTAATGAAGGGGTAGACCAGACATGGGCAAAATAATGGCCTGTGGACCATCTCAATCCGGCCTGCAACATCTTCAAAGTCAAACAAAAATCAATAAACAGCAGCATTACTGTATGTCGATGAATCGCTAGGTGTCTGTTACTGCTATTTAATTACATTCCAACAGAGGGCGCTGTCTATGATTGAAGGAGAACTGGAGCTGGTGTACTCTTCCCTTTCATTTAGACAGTGAGAAGAAAGCGCCCCCGGATGCGCTACTTGAACTGATTGACATCCAGTGCGCCCCTGATCTCAGGCAGGTGTTCACTACGTCCACACTGGGGGTATCTTCTACGTCTCACTGAAGGAAACCGTTTCTGAACCTGCGCAGGTATCCACAGATGATCCTTGTTTTGTTTGCCTCCACGTATGTGGACGTAACGTTTTATGTGATGAACTACAACAAGTCCCGTTACAGATCACGGCTGACTGATTTCTCTGCTGCCTATTTCAACATTAGACATAACGCCAGATTTGGATTCTCGTGCAAAGAGAGGTGACCGTCTCAATTGTTCCTATTCGGCTAAATTACATGGGTAGGTGATGTTTTTCACGACAGTGTCATTCATAAATATCTCCCCAGTTATATTTCATAGGTTAGTAACCGTTAATTACAGTTACATAAGTACATCAGAACAGAAAATGTATACGATGTATGTTCATAAATATTTGCCTGATCTTTTCTTCCTTCTACAGTACAGACCTCCTGCATGTACTGCAATGGTATTACGTTTGAGTTAACTACACAAGTAAAAATCCTATCACACAGATTATATAACAGAACTGATTTTTGGGGGGTAAAATGAATGTGTATATTCATGAATATAATGTATTTGTTCATATTAAGTGTCATAACATTTTGATAATTGTAAAATAGTCTGCCTTGGGTCCATATTTCTAACATAATGCAATATGTTTAATGCTGGTGTGCATATCAGACAATTCATTTAAAAGATGACTGCATTGATATTGAAGTGACTGCATTCAAGTGGATAGTTTTACGCAAGTAATCTCAGGAAAGCAGCTGAGGAGGGCATCAATCTCATCAAAGAAGTCACAGAAGGGGCCTTGTGGACGACAGATCCCTGAAACGTTAAGCTTGATACCTTAAGCTGTATGGAGTCGCTCTTGGAAGAATGAAATCGCAAGATCACAAGCACAAAGAATGCTCCCGACAGTTTGAGAAAATGCATTCTCCTGGGCTTTGCACAATAGCCACAGGGGCCGGCTGTGCCCCAGAATGACAGCAGGCTTCATCACTCCAAAAATGCTCAGCTCCACAACTGTACACTTCTAACAATAAAGCAAGCTTCTGTTGTTTATTTTGGTTTCTTTCGTTTCTTTTTGTGCCAATCATCAGCCAATCATTTTGTGCACATCATGACAGCGTTTGTCTCTGGGGATGTACGTTACCTTATTATGTTTACCTAAAGCTCAAAGTAATGGAAATAAACAGAATACATGAGATACAGTAGCCTATACAGCAGGTAGAACTGTTAAGGCAGGAGGGGTTATAGGGCACAGATGACATCAATACATTTATATGTATTTACATGATGCATACATATATTGTGATCATTAAAACACATTTCAGCTTGTCATCTGATACCCCACCCCACCTACTGTTTGGGGCCCAATTCCTAATATTAAATATATGAATATTAAATACAATGAACAAACGCAGTATACCGTTAATAACGAATACATTGATAAATACATGCATAAATACTATTAGAATGTTGAGGAGAGTAAGTATTAAATATGCATATCTTTCTTTTTAAACACAGTATCAAACTCCTCCGAGATATACACATGTAAACAACCACATGCCTATCCTCTGCATGTTCTTCTCTGAGGCTGAACCAGCCATTAGGCTCTCCTGGGACACCATCAATGCGGCGGTCCATAAGTGGATTGAAAAGTGCTTTGATATAGTTTAGTATTTACGTCCATCATTCCAGCTATGGCGGATGGATTGGAACAGTCAAGTCAAGTCAAGTCAATTTTATTTGTATAGCCCGTAATCAAAGTTACAGTCTCAAAGGGCTTTACAGGCCACATCAGCCGAGCCCAGGCCCCCCTAAGGGCAAGAAACGACTCCCTTAATTAACAAGGAAGAAATCTGGAGGAGGAACGCAGAGTGGGGGATCCCTCCATCCAGGGACGGTTCGAAGTGCAATGGAACAGGCCAGCCAGACTGCTGCAGCAGAGAGTGAGTTGATGGCATCGATTGGATCCCATAGAGCCAGATTGGGAAAATGTACACAGAGAATGAATGAAATAAGACAAATGAGGGAGAGGCCTGATGTGAAGCCTAATGAAGTGACTCCACAAGTCAAGGACTTAAATCCATGTTGAATGATTGAATTTCATACTCATGATGTTATCGCAAGATGAACAAAGTGCCGATGTTGCCGCCACGACAGGCACCGACAAGCACGATATGATATGATTTAAGATGTACTCCCTGTGCGCTACACAGCATTATCATCGTATTTCACGTCTCATTAACTTAATTATACTACTAGTGAAATGGGAATACACACGAGGCTAGAGTCAGATATTTAGGGAAACTTGTTTCATTGCTCACCAATCTCATGCAGCTTAGTGGATGTTTGTAGGAACTACAACCGAGAAGCTTGTGTGTGATTGTGGGTAAGTGAACAAATCCGACGATCAGATCCTAATCAGTTTGTTTTGACCTGATCAATGGCTTCTGATGATACAGGGCTAAGCCAGGGCTAGTAGTTTGTAGTCCCTGGTGCCCCCGCCTCCCGGGCCGGATTCGATCAGCTTGCGGGCCGCATCCGGCCCCCGGCCCACATGTTTGACACCTCTGTATTAGGATACACGGTCGGTCACCTTGTGTACAAGCTACTTTAGGTGTATTGCGAAAGTACCGGTTTAACATAGAATGGAGGATCCAAAATCGTTGACCCTCAAAACGTAGTTTATGGTTTTGGGAAAGGAACAAAAAAACACCTGGGTATCGAGTGTCACTTTGACGGGTCACCCAGACACATTCACACAGATGAGCAAGCCCAGTTTAACAAAGTTCAACGCAGATGAGCCTTTCATTGTATGAAAAGAGGGCAAAGTTCATAGAGGTTCTTCAGGACTCCAATCTTGCTCAACTGTTATTGGAGGACATAGCAAAAGGGGGCAGGACTTAGTCAATTGCACTGCCTCACCAAGCCCCAGACTAATCAGCCTGACTTCGGCCAGGTGAGGCTGCTTAAACCAGCCACCAACGACACACACACACATACACACACACACACACATTTGTATGTATATTTAGCGTGATTAGCCATTCCAAGCAGTTTCAATAACCAGTTGAAATGGCCTCACTTGACATCACTGTCCACCTAGAAGTATGCTGGATAGATCAACCTCCCAGCCTACACAGTGGACAACTGGTGGGCTGATCTATGCACCATACATACAAAGGTCATTTTAGATCTATTATAGGTCTAAAATGAATACAGTCCCAGCCGAAAGACACTGGGTTTGTGTGTCCACAGACTACCTGTAGGAATTTGTTGGAATCAAGATGTTTAACAACCATCTGCTGGATGCATTACAATGTACTCTAGGTCGCCTTGGACCTAGTGTTTGCAAACATGTTAATCCAACATGTTTGCATGTTGTTAATCCAAAAGTTCTATCATTTAATGAAACATGTGTTGTCAGCTTTCCATTCATTATCAAGAGTTAAAATGTAGGTTCATATTTCAGATGCTTGTCCATGAAATGTATGGTTTTAAATATGAAGACACATCTTTAATTTCTTAGTCCGGTTAATTGGCATTACAACCATTTGAATTCTATTTTAAACGCCTTCAAATCTCGATTTGGATATGTTAAGAGTAGTCTCACAAATCAGACCTAAAAATGATGTTGAGGGCAATTACAATAGCGTCACCACACCAACCACCTAATCATCCACCATGGTGGATGATTCCACAGCGAGTTGCAGGTCATTTCAGTTTACATGTAACGTCAGAAGGACGCCCAGTGTTGCTCCCTCCTCCTTGCACCTCCTACCTGTATTAATGTCCAGGAAAGGTCCACGGTGCGGACTGTGGACACTGGATAGGTGGGCTGCATGCATTGCAATCGCTTCGAAATGGTTGTCAGAGTCAGCGCTCCAGAGAAGCAAAACGAGGCAAATATCGCGCTACTTGGGGCAGAAAACGTAGGAAAATCTGGTAGGCATAAGGAAAAATATGCATTCCTCATAAATTCACTTTGTTGTAGTCAAAAACAACCCAATAACATATTTCTGTATACAGCGCTCACTGTGCGGTTTTTAACCAGAAGATTTATCGGAGAATATGGAGATATTGGTAGGTGGTAGGTTTTACTTGAGCAGATATACCATTTAAACTCCTATTTAAACGATCTTTACTAACATACAATGTGAAATCTCTCCTACAGAATCAGTATACAGCCACTGTGACATGATTGATGGACGGGAGATGTGTTTCAACATATGGGATCCCGTCTGTCCTCAGGTGAATGTAGATCCGATGTTAAACTGTAGTTGTACTTTCCCACATTACCAATTCCGTCTATTGACTGTATGCACGGTGTCTGCGTATGTGTTTTGTTTTGTATAGGAGGGTACTGCCGATCATAACATTAACAAAAAGCTCCAGTGGGCAGACGGATTCATATTGGTGTACAGCATCTGCGACCGGGCAAGTTTCGCCGTGGTGGAGCAGCAGGTGCGGCGGATCAGACAAGCCAAGGGCAAGACGTGTCCCGCCGTCGCTCCTCCGATCGTCATCGTCGGCAATAAACGAGACCTTCGCCACCGACGCACGGTGTCCAGCGAGGAGGGGCGACTTCTCGCGATCGTGGCGGACTGTGGCTTTTTCGAGATATCCGCGGCAGAGAACTACCACGGCGTTGTGCTCGCATTTCACGGACTCCTCGACCTCATACACGAGACACGAGCCCCGAAGAAGGGAGCAGTGGGCATCAAGGGGATTGTGAGAAGCGTGTCTGCGGTGTTCGGGAGGAAACGGAACGATACCAAAAACCCGCAAGACTGAAACGGGATACAATTAAAAGGGCGGACATATTTATGAAAAAGTAACATGCCCTGACAGTGAAGACACTAGTAGAAGGCACGACAAACTGTAGATTCGGCCTACACTTGCACAATGCTTGCTTAGGCCCTTACAACTTAACGAAGTTCTTCAAAACGTAGGCTGATGCGTATGGCACATGCAAACATGTAATAATGCATCATACAGTGGACATTGTAGCCTAACCATGCACACAACATTTATACATTAATCTGTTACATGTTTGACTATTATTACGTTGTTTTTTTTTGCTTTGGAAGCAACATTGATCTTCTAGGCCTACATAACTTTTGATGACTCGTTATGTGCATTATGTGCCAAATCCTCATGTGCACTACAATGCCACATTGGATGATGGAACCAGGAACTCTAGTCAGGCCTGGGATACATTCAGAGATGCATGCCCATACATTAGTTAGACTGTAGCATGCGGGTGCATAGCCGTTGAAATAAAAACACAATAAACAAAGAATAAACGAAAATTACAACCAATTAGTTTGGTTTGTGCAGCTTTGTAATGAGGATTTAAAGGCCTATAAGCTGAGGGAACGATCCTTTCAACATCTGAAGACCCATAGCCTCATGAGCTCCTGAATGAAGTTGGTGTCTGCTAAATAGCATGTCAATAAATAACATGTACTGGAGGAGGATGCATCTCCTGCCAAGCCTGGACACTGAGACATAGGAGGAGCAGGACATTTACATATATGTTTTACATTTGACATTTTCTTTTTTATATTAGATTATATAACACCCCCAAAAATGTATTAATGTAATTTTGATATTATGTGTTTTTTCAATCTTTTTATAAACGTGATTTATAGCAGCTCTCTACTCAGCCAAAAAGCTAGATAAGTGTACAGGCATGTGCAGATGTATTGTGTTGAGCTGACCAGCTGGAGGTTACTTGGGACCTGCTGACAGAAAAAGCCTTTGTCTGCTTCTCGGGATTATGTCACACTAGCTCACTCACAACTGAGGTGATTGCCACGATCTGGGTCAGAGCATTTGCCAGATTGTGATCTGGTATGGTCTGATCTTACCTCTAACTCATTGGCAGACAGGAGGCCCCAGTCTGGCATTTCTTCCTGTATTTTCTTCTGAATTAAAAGTTAACCCTAAACTATGCCATATCACAGTCTTTAGACCCGTATTTCCAAGTTCCTGGTTTAAATGCTATAGACCTTTTTAATTGAGGTGTCACTGTATAGGACAAACACAGGTAAACACCAATGATCTGATCCTTTATACTTTTTTATCATTTTAAAATGACATCAGCTTAAGACAACATAGACAACAATAACATACTATGTGACACAGCAAATGTAAATAATGTTGTAAATCTTTATATAAGTGCAGTGCTAATAATGGGCAGTGCTGCATATCTGTTGCAGTGGGGAAGAAGCTGTTTTTTAAGCAAGGTGTTGAGGAGAGTATGGACTTCAATCTTCTTCTGGAGGGCAGGAATTGGGGGAGGTGCTGAGCTATTATATGTGGTGGTGGTGTGGATGCGTGGGGTCCATATTAAATGATTACAAGACGTACAAAATTCCCCAGTCAACGAGACAGCTTCTTTTGCTGTTGCAAGGAAGTAGTGTTAAGGAGCCATAGGAATACCTTAAAACCATCAAGTGGATGTGTCATGTCACACCAACACATGACAGCACAAACATCAGCGTTTAAGTCTCAAAAATGTGGACGTGAAACCAGACTACTCTCTTGCTTTAGAAGAGTTAACTGGACCAGTTCTTATAAACAACGATGCTAGGGTGGCTCTTCTACAGCTCTATCACACGAGTGGTGCCACAGCTCATTGTATTGGAGGGCTAACTAATACATTTGTCTTCTGAAACCTCCATCTTAGTACTCTCAAATTAGTTTCACTCAGAGTCCAGACAAATATGTCCATAACAACACAGGAAGCCTTGCGTAGCTCCACCCCTCGCACCTGCAGGATTCTGTGTAATCTCCCCGCAAGAAATTAGACTATAGCATTGTTAAGATTCTAGATTCGAGATTAGTATCAAAGAGACAACAATTAGGCAATACAAATGTACACAATTCTATGAAATCACATATGTATACTGGATCACATTTTTGAGATTTCTATGTAAAATGTAATAACACAAAAGCATGCATCATTATTTAAGTAGTACTAGACATGCTCAAACTGGTCACAGGAAGACCTCATGATATGGAGAAGTGCTTATTGTATAACGTTGTCACTTCAGATCATTGATCGTTGATCATTGATCATTGCAGCTGATATTGCCATGTTGCTGTTGTTCCCACAACATCACAATAAAATGTTGCTCTGGGAGCATTATTGCAACTGACCAATCGCCATGTTGTGCTGATGATTTATTATTTTGAATACTCTCAAGAGCGTTCAACAATATTCAATAATGTTGTAAATAGGTCTGTTGTGAATATTTGAGAACCACTGGTTTTCATGTTGGGTCTAAGCACCATGTGTTCTTATGAATCTAACGATGGAGGAGGCTGAATACTATTTGAGTTAGTTTAACTCAGTTTAACAAGAGGAAGGGCAATCTCATGTTATAGAACCAAAACAGTCACGGTCTGCAGGGTAAAGGTTGACTGAGTACTAGACCCCAAGCAGAGTAGCTAATTATTGAACTCTGCATTAAAAACACTGGAATGTTCTCCCAAGCTGACTTGAATGTGTGATGTTACCGTCAATTGTTTTGACTCTGAAATTCCATGACTGTGTGGTGGGGTGGATTGGATGTCACATTGATGTTGACTGCTGATAGAGTTTGGCTTCCTCACTCTTCATTTTAGTTATATTCCAACAAATAGTTTATAGAGTAATTATGCAACCTATGAATTCATGAATATATTCTATGGTAAATGAATGATAATGACAAGTTATCGACAATATGTTGCCAATGCTGATGGAATTAAAGTAAATCAAGTGGCGGACCCCTCCTTCCAGGGATGGTTCAGAGAGCAATGGGTGTCATAATGGACATGAATAATACTATTGTAAACACTATGAATACATAGGAAGCCTCTAACCTCTAGTAACTATAATTAGCAGCTATAGGCTAGTGCTGACTAACACATTTATGTGGCTGTAGGACAATACAATGATCATGAAAATGGAACTGCCGGCCTGTAAATGGAGATTATTTTACTGTCCTCTTACACAAATACATTTTTCTGTGGTTTCTTTAATGCCAGCCCACACAACACTGAATACAGAAAGCAGAGAGTTAGACAGATGTTTTGATGACCCATCCTCAGATAGAATACACAGGAAGTTCCTGAATACACAGTGATTCACATAATGTGAATCAGCTGTCTTTCTTTCTTTCTTTCTTTCTTTCTTTCTTTCTTTCTTTCTTTCTTTCTTTCTATTCTTTCTTTCTTTCTTTCTTTCTTTCTATTCTTTCTTCTTTCAGGCCATTACCCAAGAAGAATGATCCTGGTGAAGATAAAGAATCACTGCTTGTCTTATGATTAATGTGAAAATCCCCCCTGGAGAGCTACAGGTTTATAACAGTTACATATTAGACAGCCTTGGTTAGTTAAAAAAAAAGAAAAAGGAAAAAAGACCCAACATTACATTTAAGAAATAGAGGGACAAAGAGATAAATACCAGGAACACTGCAAAAACACACACACGGTGCTCTGAGGTCAATCGACCCGAATGTCCCCTTGACAGAGGGCAGAGATTCCTGGCATTCCAGCACACAGCTCAATCTGGGTCTGGCCACCAAGCATTCCAGTCCTATCAGGCACCCGAACACAGACACAGAATATGTAGCACACATGCGCTATGTACTGGCAGGACGAGCTGTGTTTCCATCAACACTTCACCGGTGAGCGGTAGGCCTACACCTGGACCGGCCATCAGCTCTTGTTCCCTGCATCACATGGCAAGATCGTCGGATTGGATGTCATTCTTCACATAAGAACATGGAACCTGTGACCCCCTGTGTCAAGATGAGGCCATGGATTTGGGTCGGGATCAGGGAAGGATGGATGCTGCTTGACAGTGACAGTCACACGCAAAACTCTTTTTTACTACCGGCTATCGCTATTGATCTGAATGCATGAGAACCATGAGAACATAATTGAATAACAACAAAATAGGGAGAGCACAAACATGTATAGTTATGGTATTTAGATTTACATTTAGGGCATTTGGCAGATGCTTTTATCCAAAGTGACATGGCATGCATCTCATTATAAAGTCATGGGGTTTCCCACCTAGACTGTATGATACATTTGTAATTGATTTTGTCACTGCTCACTGCGTTGGAAAATGGCCAACCAGTATTAAACCATAATAGGTTTATGGTTTTAACATTTGCCCACTTTAACTGTATTTAAGCCCAGTGAAAAGCAAGAACAGAGCAAGTACTAAAGCTGTTATTGTAGCTATCAACAACTGCAGTATATCCACAGCAATGTTTTAGAAAACAAATCATTTGCAGTCATTTGCGAGATGTGGGGCTCTGGGTGGACATTAGTTTGCTTATTTCCCAGATCAACAATATATATATATATAGATGGATAACTTGTCAACAATATAGATGCATTGCAATACAATGTATTGTATTCATTTTGTTGTTGCAAGCAACTAGTGTTAAGGAGCCATAGGAATACCTTAAAACCATCAACTGGATTGACAGCATGTATGACAGCAAACGTCAGTGTTTAAGTCTAGTTTTACTGTCTAGTAGCTGGAGGTTGATGGAAACAATCTCTGCTTGTCCTGATTTGAACGGTTGTTGTATTTTCTTACCATAAATTGTACCTCCCCCCCTAC
>OMOU01052691.1:17217-34866 GCA_900312585.1 Malacocephalus occidentalis
CCCCCCCCCAGAGACCCCCCCCCCCCACACACACACACAGCCATAATGTGTGGCTGATAGTGCAAGAAGGATTGGTGATCCCCTCACCCTGACGCTTCACTCCCAGTCTTTACTTTTTAAGATGACTATGATAATGCTTGTCCCTTGGGAGATCACCTTGTTTATACTAATTCACTTGTAGACATGTGATTGGAAGTCCTTGCAGCAGGAGCGTACTGGGAAAGAGATTCGGCCCTGGACAGATACCCTTGGGCATATGCTTGGAGGTGTTCATGATTGGCTGCGCTTCTTGTCAAAGACTTGTACACTTTCATTTGTGTCTTTATCAGCGACTAGCAACTAGTTGATCAAATCGGAGGATTTCTCCCACTATGCCCGGTGGCCAGTACACAACTGCCTTGTGGTGTACTGGTGTACTTGTGTACATACAAGCCCATTCATATCCTGTTTCCTTTGGAGATAACTCATACCATCATACCAGATAACCATACACAGAGGCAAGACTCAGTGCAATCATCCCATTGTGTTGACAACTGTAAACAAAGGACCGTACAAGGCCAGCATGCGGGTCAGAAGAGGTCAGAAGTGGAAGGTCACTGACGTGGGTAGCAGCACAAAACCATTGCTATGGGAAAACAGAGGAAGGCCAACTGAAGTTCCCTGTTTTGTTTCTTTTGCTGACACAACATTAAGGCCGGACATGATGCTGCTCTCCGAAACCTCAAAGCAGCTCCTTTTCTTGTAACTCATCATCTCTCTGGAGGGAGACAATGAGAGGAAGAGGGGCAAGTACAAGCTGGTGGAACAGTGCCAAGGGTTCTCTGGCCAGTCCCCCTGTAGGGCAACATGCTGGGCATCACAGGAGCAAGCAAGCGAAGTCAAAGATAGTGACAAAAGCAGCTGAAGTTGTCTTAAGAAGGCTGTGGTTCAGGAGAGGTGTGCCATGGGAGAGGAAGTACTGCCTGCACACAGGCTGGGGCATGATCACTCCCTGCTGGGTTGCCTGGGCTACAGTGTTTTTGCAAGACCCACTGTCAAGGTGCATTGCATGATGCATTCTACTCATCTTTATCTATCCATCCATCCATCCATTCTCATCCACTTATCCGGAGTCCGGTTGTGGTGGCTGCAGGCTAAGGGACAAAAACAAACACCAGATGAACATAAACAGATTACGATGCTGAGGTATTTGTGACAGTTTGTGCACAGTCCATTAGATATTAACTAACCTCATTGCCCTGTATCTGGAACAAAGTTGAACATGGCTGCTGTCTTGACAGTACCTTCCATGTATTGTGCTTACAGTCTTAGTCATACATACATATGCATGTAAATATACGAAATACGTAGAGGTCTTATATTGTTTACTTGTATATAATTCTACTTAGCCCCTACGCATAGAATACTCTGACGTATACTAATCTTGGAGACGTGGCTGCTCTTTCTAATTACTACCAGTAGATGGAGCGCTTACTTAACAAACCAAACCTCCACTCAGTCAATTACAGAAACTCATTTAGAGTTGGGCGGTGTAGGAAAGAACACAATATACAACTCACGTGGAATTAATTTACATGTTTCCTGGAATGCGGATGAAAATCCCCGGAAATAGCGGTCATAAATAGGTGTTGGTGGAGTTTGCTGTCATAGACTGTCCTAATCTTTCGAAGGCTGTTTCCTCAACTCTTTCAGTATTTGAATGTAAAATGATATGCAACATATTGACGTTGATGTACGAGGATACTTTCTCTGTAGTACGTCACAAAAACATACATTCAAAATGTCAATGATAAAAGCTAAATGAGTTGAAATATGAATAAGGTTTTGAGTGCCAGTTGTTGTTTTGAGTCAAGATTGGCTGTGAGAAAAGGCAGATCAATATTTCATACTAACATATGGCAGCCTTATGCATCCATGGACAGCCCTTACTCTGCAATTTACGATTTGTAAAGGGCTTTACTCAAGTTTGGAAACTTTTGAAAAATGTATTTTGAAAATGTTACAGGAACGTGACATTTCAGAGAAAATAAAGCTGCAGTGAGTCCTGCATTAAGGTGTATGAAATGGGAATAAAAGGGGAACATCTGACTTGGTTGAGGAATGTTTAGATGGCATTAGGTTCGAATGAGTTGTGTAGAGGAGGTGGAGGTGACGGAGGAGAGCAGCAACCACAACACTGGTGCAATCTGGTCAAGGACAAATTCATGGAGAAAATAAATAACCCAAATCAAATTGCTTTGTGAAACGATGGACACGCCGACATAAATATGAGTTCCAACCCCTTATATGAAGTGTATGATTTAAATGGTCGGATATAGATCCCGGTTGATTTCATACAACATGGCATATGCCATACTACACATAGGCACCTCCACTCATACATTCTCGCCATCCGGAGATGAATATCTTGTACTGTCGCTAGCTGGGTAGTCAGTGAATTTCGCTTTCATGTTCATCCTCACGTTCATCTTCATATCTTTTCTAAACCCTTTTCACAGCCTAATCTACAGGTTGTTGGGAAGATGACAGCACCGATCATCGCCTATGAAGCCGTTAGTTATTATGCATGGCATGGTAAGACTCCTGCAGCAGCACCGGTCGACCAACACTATGTGTATCCGCTCGGATGGCAACAATCTGCACGCCCAACATTGTAGGAAGATGCTCCGTTAAGGTAAGTCCAGTACTTATGTCCTTTTGAAGGCAAACCGCCGATTGCATCATTTGCCAATTGACGATTGTTCGGCTGTCGTCGAAACAAAGGTGTATGTCACATTCAGATGTTAGTAGTTGGCTCTTAATGATGTGTACATGGCTGTTTATGGATCTCGCTATATGGATAATTTATGTATGGGCTACAATGCTTAGACATCTTCACAAAGGAGTATTAGTCTGTTATGGGTTGGCTGTTTTATTGCAGTAAATAAAGGCATTCCTTCAGCGCAAGGAGGTAAAACGCTCCTGCGGGTCCAACCTACCCCGGTCAAACAAGCTTTATTACAACGAAAGGTCGAATATCATAAAAAAGCGGCAACTTTTGCTTTTTTAATCGTCCAAATACGACGAACCAGTCAGTAAACTAAATAATTTCACATCATCTAGTTTACAAACCAGAACGCACATTTAGAATGATCAGTGACTGATGCATCTCCTCTTTTGTGACGCCTGGTGAGTTGCAACCTAGTGCTGAATAACTTTGGGCAGTAGGCGATTATATCTAATTCTAGGCCTACAGGTGACTTCTAGACTAACACATACAGATCAACAAAATACATATAGATGGATACCTTGAGAATGCATGCAGCCACATGTCTTTGCTGCTCCATCTTTCAGAATTAGTCCTTCAGTATAAGCCCACATGATGGGTTCTCTCATCAGCTGTGAGTGCATTGGCATACTTTACAAATGAACTACAACATTACAAAGTAAAAGGCAAAATGTAGTAGGCTATAATGTAGCCCTGAACCTAAACTAGTTACAATTTAGACAGAGTGTAGACCCAGATATACTTTTTATGTATGTATATCTTACAGACATAGCCTTAGTTGAGAGCAACATGTTTCCCATTAGCTGGGCCAACAATTTAAGGAACAATCAAGGAGATGTCTTACCGCCAACTTACCGTGTATCTACACACACACACACATATACTGTATGTGTGTGTGTGTGTGTGTAGCATTTAGACTAAACAGTGATCTGACTAATTTTGATCACGTTTGTGTGTCCAGTTAGTTTTTCCATGACACCACCCTATGTTTATTTTTCTGTGGGAGATGTTGAGGAGAACAGCATGTCTTACCCAACTTTTCTTTGTAACTTGCTGGGGTTTATAAGCTCAGAGAGTGTGGGATGTACCTGCCTAGTCTACGAGGTAACACTGGTCAGGTGATATGAGATGATGCGGCCGTGTCTAAGTCGGCGTCGTGGTCGCTCTGTGGAGATTTTGAACAAATGTATCGGCATTCACAACTTACGGGGGTGATACGCTCCTGGACATCAACTTTGGTTTACAACAAAGGTTCTTGGATACTTTTTACATCGACCCTGAGTGGCCGGCGTGGTGATGCATCTCCAGGGAAACAAAGAAGGAAACACAGAGGGAAATGGAGCGGGGTTAAGCACAGACTGAATCGCCCAGGCACATTGTCCAACTCTGCCCAGCATCCTTCTAGCTAATGTCCAGCCTCTGGAAAATAAGCTAGATGAGATCAGGGCAAGGATTCGATTCCAACGGGACATAAGGGACCGTAATAGTTTTACCTCGTCCTTCTCTGTTTGGACAGAAGTGTCAGGGAAATCAAAAGGTGGAGTGGTTTGCTTCATGACCCAAAAGAAGTGGTGCAACCCTAAGAACATTAAGACTCTTTCTCGCACCTGCTCGCCAAACCTGGAGCATCTGACCATCTCTTGCCGTCCATTCTATCTTCTTCCCCTCCCATGACTTGACTCCCCCCCACTAGTGGCACTGTCGGACCTACATTATGTGCTATGTCGGCACCAGACCCAACATCCTGATGTGGCTGTGGTTGTGGCGGGGGACTTTAATAGGGCCAATGTAAAGAAAGTCTTGCCAAACTCCTGTCATCTATCCGCACCACCCTGAATGCCCGTACTGCTGCCTACAACTCCAGCCTCTTATCGGGCAACATGGACGAATACAAAGCGGCATCCTATGGACTACGGCCAGTGATGAAGGACACAAATGTTGCTTATGGCAAGTGCTACGGACTATCATGGATTACCCAGGCAGAACCCCCTCAAATATGAGTACCGATGCATCTCTAGCGGACGATCTGAACGTATTATTTGTGCCGTTCAAGGTGAGCAACAACACTGCTAGTGGGACTGTAGCTGAAGTGAGTATCATTGCTAGCACGACGTGAGGAGGGCTCTGATGAGGGTGAACACCAGAAAAGCTGGATGATTATTGAAGACCTGTGTTAACAAACTAGCTCCAGTGTTCACCGCAATATTTATCCTCTCCCTGGCTGAGTCCATGGTCCCAGCGTGCCTCAAGTGATCCACTGTGCCCAAGACTGCCTCTCCAGCATGCCTGACTGACTACCGACCGGTGACTCTCACATTGGTGATCATGACTTATTTTGAGAGACTGATTAAGGACTACATCTGCGCCATCTTACCTCCCTCCATGGACCCGCTGCAGTTTGCCTACTGGCCAAACAGCAGTCACAGACGATGCTGTCTCCCAGGTCATATACAGGGAAGGGGGAAGGGGGGCTATGTGAGAACGTTGTTTATTGACTTTACCTCTGCTTTAAGCACCATAGTTCCAAGTAGTCTGGCTGGCAAGCTGATTGAGCTGGGTCTGAACAACCCCCTGTGTGCCTGGATTCTGGACTCCGGTAACGATGAGAAGGCCTACCTCGAGGAAGTTGCTGACCTGTCACTCTAGTGCCAAGACGACAGCCTCATGCTGAATGTCTCCAAAACTAAGGATCTGATTGTGGACTTTAGGAGGACACAGCATCAGAGGACTTACACACCACTGGGGATTAATGGCGGTGCTGTGGAGAGGGTGAGCAGCTTCAGGTAACTGGAAGTTCACATCACAGAGGATCTGACTGGAGTACACACATTGACACTCTCGTGAGGAAAGCGAAGCAGCGCCTCTACCACTTCAGGCAGATGAGGAAGATCCTTCAGACCTTCTGTGCTGTAACGGCGGGGAGCGTCCTGACAGGGGAGCATCACTGCCTTGTTTGGCAACAGCTCTTCTCAGGACAGGAATGCTCTGCAGAGGGCGGTACAAGAGGTCAGGCAAGCGCCTCCGCAGTCACGCTGCTAGAACAGAGAGACTAAAACAGGCCATCTTTATTCCCACAAGCCATCAGGACTGTGAACTCTGACCTCACTAGGCCCCCCCCCACTGCCCACTCCCATGCTCATAGCCTGATACTAAATGTTTACATTGCCCTGTTGTTGATATGCCTACTTGATATATTTACAAAAAATCTGGAATTTTATTTGCAAAATTATTTTTGATTCTTTGTAATTCATTTGTAATTCTTCTGTTGCACATTCAGCCGAGTATCGCCACTTTTTTGGTAAACATACACAAATATTCTCATATTGATTTAATGTCTATTTCTCATTCTTGCTGGTCTTATTTCTCATTCCTGCTGGCCTTTTTTACTGTAAATATTGTAAATATTGTGATTCTCACCCCTGCAATTCATGTTATTTATGGCATTCTTTTGCACATTGCACTGAGCACTGCCACTTTTCACTGCATTTGAAATGGAAATCATGTGACCAATAAAGTTCTTGAATCTTGAATCTTGAAATGAGTCAGCTGTTTATAAGGTCACAGGCAACGCATGATCCTTATTTTTGGAAATCTTCCGATTTTTTTCCCCATGTGGGCCAGTACCAGTGTCATGAATCTAATGCAAGTGATTACCGGGAGACAGTGGAGGTCATGGAATAGGGGTTTATATGGGAGAATGTTGGTAAGTTGAACACCAGGCGTGCTGCTGCCTTCTGGGTGTGTTGTACAGGTTTGATTGCGGAGGTGGGGATTCCAGCCAGGAGAGAGTTGTAGTCGTCGAGGTGAGTGATGAGGAGCTCTTGGACCAAGATCTGTGCTGCTTCACGTGTGAAGAACGGCCAGATCCTGTGGATGTTGTATTGAGCAATTCTACAAGATCTGGCCACAGAAATGATATTGCCGTTGGCGGGACAGCTGGTCATCACGACAAGGTATCTTACAGTCGGTGCATGGGAGACTGTCCTCAACGACAAGTAGATCCAGCTGAGGGCAGTCTTTCCCCGGCGTGAAGAAAGCTCAGTCTTGTCTAGGTTAAGCTCCAGGTTGTTGGCAGTAGTCTATTTGCTGATGTCCTGTTAGAGGGGATGAAGGAAAGGAACAGTTGGGTGTCATCTGCATAGCAGTGATAAGAGGAGCCGTGGAATGTAATTACAGAGCCTAAAGATCTAGTGTATAGGGAGAACAGAAGGGGTCCTCGTGCTGAGCCTTTGGGGACTCCGGTGTCAAGGGTGCAGGGTCTGGACAGGGAGCCATGTGACCTGATAGGTGTGATCTGTCAGGTAGGAAATTAACCAGGATAACGCAGATCCAACAATACCAGGCTCTGCGTGAGTGGAGAGGATCTGGTTGTTCACTGTGTCGATGGCAAACAAGTCAAGAAGGATGAGCACAGATGACAGGGACGATAGTTGGGTAGCGACAACACATTCTATGGTTTTGGAGAGGAATGAAAGTAGAGATACAGGTCTATAGTCACCCAGAGTGACAAGTGGGGTGCCATCTTCCATCTCGTCGAAGAAGTCACCGAGAGAGCCTAGTGGTCAGTAGATCACAGCAATGTTTGAGCTTGATTGGAAGCGGAACAGACACAGCATAGAATTCAAGTTGGTTTGATCTCTTTGGGGAGATGAGTCCCATTTGCCCACCTCGCACAGAGGGTCTGGGGGTGTGGGAGAAAGAGTAGGTAGTGGAGAGGGTGGCTGGAGTGGCAGTGTTTTCCGGGATTATCCAGTTCTCTATGAGATCCAAGAAGTGGAGAGGCAGGAGGGCGGCGTAGGCCAGAATGGTCTGAGTATTCTTGACAGCTGATTGGCAATTCCAGAGTCCTCCTCTCACATCAAGGTCTTTGTAGGATTAGATCGTTGTGTGGAGAAGATGGAGGTTGTAATGGCATCTGTATTGGATTCTAGGCACATGGCTAGGATGGGTGTAATGTGTAGCTGTAGGACTCCCTGGACAGATGCCCAAGAGAGACTACCTTGCTTTCGTTCACGGGGCCTGACACGACAGCTGATGCTGACATACTGGCTTTGCATTAATAGCCAAGTGTGCAAGGGAGGCTCATGCAAGGTTAAGCTCCTCCTCACCATCAAGTCAATTGACTACAGCTGAATACCTGAAACGTCCCACTCAGCACAATAATAGGGAGGAGGCCGCTTGCACCACTCTTACTTTGACCATCTCCATTAGTTTGACAATAACGACTACAACAATAACTATTACAAGATTCGCTTTTAAGAACACTACCACAACAGCAAAAAACAACAATGCAAAAGGTTAGCTTTAAGAAAATAGCTCTACCACCATGGCTTAGCTTTAAGAAAATAGCAATACAAGAAATACAGCAGTACTTCTGTTTCTCCACTCACCAATGCAGAATACTATGCCTTCTTTCAAAACAAATGGTAATCATATCGATATAATATTGAATTGTGATAGTATTGTATTGTGATATTAACATATTGTGATAGTATTGTATCATGAGTTACTCTGTGATTCCCACCCCTAATACAAATCTTCAATGAACACAGCATACAAAAGGCTTCTGTGTGTTTTAATGAGATGATATATTGAGAATGTGGTCCTTCTCTTATTAACTTGACGCTTACTCCCTCCAGACCTTTCATTGGGCTCGAGCGGCAGCAGACTCTGCACTGACCTGTGCCATGAAGACCAAAGGCGTTACCACAAGCTCCCCATCCCACCAGGCCCACAAGTCTCGATTCAGCCTCCGGAGCAGGAAGAAAAAAGATGGGGCCATCCAAGGCAAACTGCGCATTCGCTCCATACCGGGTGCCTTCCTGGTGCTGGGGATTGTCGTAGTTGTTGTGGGCACGGCATTAGCAGTGGCGGGATACTGGCCTTACAGGATGTCTCGTGCTTCCATGCTGGGACCCACCAAGACGGAAGGCGTCTCCAACGCTCAGACATCTAGCTGGAGCCTGGGAGCCAAAAGTCTGCTGTCTACGGCCGGCCTCATCCACAGCGAGCGCATGAAGCTCCTTGGCCCGGTGATCATGGGCGTGGGACTCTTCATCTTAATCTGTGCCAACACTGTCCTCTATGAGAACCGCGACCGGGAGACTCAGATGCTGCTCGCACAGATGCGCAATGTTATTTGCTCCGTGTCTGCAGCCGTGCCCTCGGCAGACCTCACTGAAATGGCTGTGACTAATTCCATGGCCAAACATTACCAGTGGGTGAGCAGTTTGCCTGCTGCCCACCTCAACATCCTGTGTCTGCAGCAGTTGGCCAGCTCAGAGCCCCTGCTGCTGACCAGAAGTCAGTCACAGCAGCAGGAAGAGAGGGCAGACGGGGAATGCAAGCAGGCAGTTCAGTGGACCCAGGCACTACACCACCAGAAGTCTGCCTCAACTCCCTCTCTGCACTCTTCCTCCAGCTCTCGCATCTCTAGCAAGATAGACCTCACCTTACGGCTCAACCATGGGCACCAAGACCATGCCGATCTCCCAGTTCAGCATCTCTCAAGCTCCAAGTATAGCAACTGCCTGGTGTTGGCCAGCTCTATGTCCACTCTAGAAGGTGACGACATGGAAGTGCCAATGCCTCAGCCCAGGCGCTGCCACAGTGTGAGCTACAGGACTAACCCTCGTGAGGCCCCGGCGTTACCAGAGGGCAGCCTGAAACACTGTGAACGTGGTCATGTAGCCCCGCACAAGGGAATTGTTAGGAGAGAGGCCAGCTTGCAGATGTGTGTAAATGTACCCGAGGAGAGGGAGCATCCGCCAGAGGTGGCGCCAGTGGAGGAGGAGACTCACCGCAGCTGGCCTCGGCTGGACCTGTGCTTGGGCAGGAGGTACCTGAAGCTAGAGAATAAAGAGGAATCGGTGGATAAGCTGCTGGATCGGATGGAGCAACAGTGTTCTCCGTGGGACAAGAGTTTCGGCTCAGGGCCTTTCCAGTGAACCGAGAAAGCGCTGGTTTCATGGTCCCACTTTTTTGTCACGGTCAAAGGATTTTCTTTTCGTTGATGCACAATATATCATTGTTGAGAGGGGGACACATTTTGTTTCAGGATATTCATATTGCACTTTATTTTAAGCTATGTAACAGGAACTGCTAGAGCCCTGACATTTGAAATTGATGTCAATTATTTTCTCCAAGGAGTGCCAGTGTATAATCGTACTGATCAAAAGCTCTCGGCCTGAAAAAGGATGATGTGGATGCTAATGTGTTATTTTGTAACTTCTGAAGGTAAACTGAGAGACAATGTAGGTGTTTGATTGCTTTGCAGTTGGGTGGGCAATGCAACAATCTGAAACTTGTTGCTAAAGAATTAGCTTGTTTTCCAAGACACAACAAAGAACAACCCCTTTGAGAGATGGTGACAATGGCGAAGAGAATATGGGACTGCTTCACTGTGCAATCCATTTCAAACTAAACTACCTGGACCACTAGCGCGTACGGTGCTAACAAATGCTTCCGACAGACAAAACAAGAGGTTTTTTTTTTCTATTGTTGCTCAAGTTGGAAGTCACCTATTCTGAATGCATTGCATGGTAGCGATGTACAGGATGTCACATCTTTATGCAATACGACCACAGCCACCGTGGCTAATGTTTAAGAGAGAATATTAGTTCATCTGTTGTGAGGAGAAATTGAATGTTTTGTCGTCATCTACCAACCAACTCATTAAAACAGTTAGCATTAGCGCCCGTGCACTAATGCGTGAGGAGCTAGCCCCTCACTCATCCAGTTGGCCACAAGTTAATTCTGGGTTTCAGCAGTAGAAGTGCAATGACTTCCAGAATGACTTCCAGATTGATTGAGTGTGCTGTGTATGTGTGTGTATGGGTGTGCGAAGTGATGACCAGCATTCTTGCAGCATTCTTGCATGCATGGGAAATTATAGGGAGAGAACATGCATTTGGATCACAGGATGATGAAAAAAATGATCTATTTTTAGAGCCCGGCTGATATTGTTTTTGATATTGGTCCTAACGTACACAAGCGGTTTATATGCATATCAATAGATACAATACAATAATGTCATGCAATAAAAATATACTTAAGGGAAGTTGTCTCATATTGTGTAACCCAGTCTAAAATGTTATATTTGTGACCATTGTTTTCTTTAATTCCGTATTTTTAGTTTTCTTTAATTTCATATTAGTATTTTTGTATTCATAGTTATTGACTATAATTACATTTCCAAAATAAAGCTTTTCAATATAATATATCAGTCAAATATTCAACAATTTCTAGATAGTTTAGGCTTAGGAGTTGCTGAAAACTATCCTCCTGTAGGCCTATATATCTTTGTCACAATTTTAACAAGCAAATATGAGTCATCTAGAATAACAGATACTTTTTCACTCCCGAATATTGGCTTTTGAATTGGCTCTGAAATGTCAGTATATCAGCCGGGCTCAGTATCAGTACTTGTGTTGTGAGTACCAGTCCTCGACTCAGTGTGCCCAGTTGTGTACATTGTGTTTTGACAGTTTGTCTATCTCAATGTATTCCAAGCAATAGCTGTCGTTGAGCAAAACATTCGATGACTTTGAGTCATTTGTAGACCACCAAATTAAACCTTGCCATGCCAAAGTGTTTTCCACATTCTTTTTAGTGCTAAAGAGTTTCTGCTACAGTAGGAACACTAAATGACCCTGTCTGTCACCATTATTATTAGCCTGTTTCTTATTTGCTTGTCACCATTATTATTATCCTGTTTATTATTGCCCTGTCACCATTAATATTAACCTGTCACCATTATTAATAACCTGTTTACTATTAATCTGCCATCATTATCATTAAGCTGTCACTGTTATGAACCCGTTTATTAACCTTCCATTGTTATCATTAACCTGTCACCATGATGAACTCGTCACCATTATTATGAACATGTTTATGATGAACCTGTCACCATTATTATGAACCTGTCACCATAATGAGTGTATAGGCATGCAACAGGCATCACCTTGCTGTGTGGAATAGTGATGAGGTCATAGCTCAGCTGAAGGGAACATATGCATGCTACTTCATGTGTCTTCAACAGTAGCCTACCTCCACTTGGGATGTGGAACACGACAGTAGATTTCAGCTGTGTGTCGTATGATGTTTATAGCAACATGGTTGCTGGGTCAACGAACAATACATAGCCATGGTAGACGCAGGTTCTAGTGTGGAGTATGGTATATTACATGAAATGATTACAATATCATATACTGCCAACGATGTATATGATGTAGGCCTATAGGCTGAGAGGGGGGGTGGGCGGTATGTATTTATTCTCTGCTATTCTAAAGAAATATTATATTCTCAAGAAATAAATGTACATTAAGCTGCAGGAAAAAATGTCAAATGCCCAAAACATGTAAACGTAGAACAGTGGTTCTACTGGTGTTGTGTAAACTGCCGTTGTTTAAAAACAGCTTTGACCTGACTGCTTCAGCATTCCTTGTTCCTTGAAATGCCTGACTCCGACAATTAAATATGTGCGTGTGTGTGTGTGTATCTGTGTGTGTGTGTGTCGATGTCATACAGAAAAGAGTGTGAGACATGCGAGGAAATTATGTTTGTGTTTTTTTGCCATCGTCCCTTGCGGCCATTGAGTAGCCTTGTTAGTTAAGGAACCAAATCAAGTTTCCATTGTTCAGTCCTTTATCACTTCACTAGCTGAAATGCAATCAGTCATGATACATTAGAGTTCATAATGATGGAATTAAGTTAACGATGATCCAAACCGGGTGGAGGTGGGATTACGCTGGTTTTGCCAACTTGATCCACATTCAGGAGATAATATCATGTAGCTGGGGTTACCACAGACCTCCCTCTAGCAGTTATTGGCCAACAGTCACTAGCTGTTGTCCATAATAGACCATAATACGGTGGCCCTGAAGTGCAAATCACAATGACAAATCAGAAAACACAACCAGGAAATCACAAAGACATAAACTTCTAAAGTTTGGTGGGTTAAAGGTGGGTTCCTATCCACAAGGATCGTTGCTGATTGGATGCACTATCGGTTGGTTTTAATGAAAGTATCCCAGGCTCCAGCTAGTGGCACTGTGAAAGAGAAAATAAGGTACTTTAGCTTTACATTATAATCTATGTCATTAGGTTTTGGGAAGTGGGTCTTCAGCATGCAGGTAACAGCCTCACCGGGAAGGCACACTTCTACTCAAAGTATAGGGAGGGACGGGCCAAATGACTTGGATGCTCCAAATGAGTGTTATTGGAGAAATGGAGAGCTTTCAGTGACATGGGTTTAGTGGCGAGAGGCGTGAGAGAGAGGGGGGAGGAGTCGTCCGATAGAAGGATCTCTGTTACATATTTTGGATGTTGCTTTGTCAAATTCACTGCCTGAACTCCAGATTTATCCTCCCTGCTGTTGCTCAGCTTGCTGTCACATTCGTATTCTTCCCGCTCCAGGGACCGTTAACTGGCGTACACGATTCATAGTGCGTTTGGGAAGATGGCATGATCCCCGCTCGGCCTCGGGAGTGAGGGCCAGTCAGGAGGTTTAAACACAGTCCCTATGTGTAATATAAGAGCTTTAAGCATCTATTTCTGCTTGGAGAAATAAATCTGCTACTAGTCAGCTCTTGTCTGCGGCTTTTCCAGCTGATTAAGCATGTTGAATAGGAAACAGAGGCCGTCGGTGAGAGAAATCACTCCGATAGGCTGTCCGTATTGAGCCAATCAGGGATCCAGCATCAAAGACACGGAGGTGAGGAAAACAGAAAACAACCTTCCAAGGTTCTTCTCATTCTGCTTTGTGTTGGTTTGTATGTCCGCAGTCGGTTTCCCTTTTTGAATGCCTAATACAGATTACCGCCAACTGCTGGTATGGAGACTCACTCAGGCACAGAACGTACATGCTAGTTGGCTGTAGTCCTTGTCCGTGCTACTTCTTGGTGCGTCAGGACCTTTAGTTTTTACAGTAGCTGATTGTTACAGCCCCACCATCTCGGGGTAGTGGCCGAGGTAATGGATGTAAAATGGCCAGGTTATGGAATACAGTTGGAAGTGAGTAATAATGGACCAGATGAGGAATTACATTGGTTTACTGAGGGATGTTTACTGAGTGAATATGAGAAGAAAAAAACACAAATCCAGTATGCATAACCCCACAGGAAATGCAACTTGGACACTGTCGCAAGCGATTACGGGATGTCTCCCTTTAATTGCACGTAAGAATGACTCAGTGTTTTGGACTTGTGGAGGGACGGTTTGTTGTGAATGTTTAATCTGTCTGATTTTTCATTTCCATATCACCCCCCCCCAACAATGCAATTTGATATTATTAGGAGAGATACAATCATCATTATGAAGAGAAATCAGAGCATTGTTGAATGCAATAATTCAGGTCTTCTCAATAAAAAAGTTCATGTTCTTAGCCAAACAGACCATAGCAACTCACACTAGCAACTGCAGTTAAAGTAAACAGTAAAGTGAGTGTCGTTTTAAGGACATAATTATCTTCACAAATTGGTATTGGCAAGTGCAATTACTACTTAATTACAGACATATAAACGGTGGCCTTTCAGAGTAAGGGCGTAGTCATTACATAAATGACTACTGGGCTTTACGTAAAGCCCAGTAGTCATTCTTTAATGACTAGATGTATTGTTCCTCATACATTTTGTCTCATGTTTTGGGAGATTTCAGTGAATCAACACTTTAACAAACTCTAATTCCATCACCGTGCGCAGCCTTCTGCCTTGTCAGTATCGCTCAGCGTTTCAAAGGTGCTTCTATTTGACTTGAACGTCATGAACCTTGTCATAAAGCAAGAGTATCGTGGTCTGGATGAGACTTCACTAGGAATCTGTTGGGTCAGGACAGAAACATTTTGATGATAGCAGACATGAGAACATTTCTTTTCCTGCTCTTAAAATGCTACCACTGGCGTGCATTTTATTGGTAGCATGTTTTTCTACTTTCCAAAAAAATCCATGTCATGTTGTCCAGTGGAATACAATCTGCTCCCTGGGAATGTGTGACACAGCACATGGCATTCATTTAGAGGGGGAAAAAATAGGTGGCTAGGACGGGCATCCTGCCAAACCACAACCTTGCCATCAAACAGATCCTCTTAGAGATTGTTAGTGTTAGAGGGAGTTAACTCTTTCAAGGGCTGCCACATACTGCCCATGACGTTCCTCTGATGCCATCGCAAAGACTCCTGTTGTTGTCAAGAACATCCCAAAACCTTTTATTGCAATTATATTTCTATATTTAACGACATGTTCTAACACCCCCAAACTTCCTATCACACATGATGCAAACTGGAAGAATGGTGGGCACATGCTATACATACTGAATGAGACAAAGTGAAAAAAGGTGTAACACTGTTTTAAAATGTGTAACAGTGACACTAGAACATGCGTGTTGAAACCGAGATATGGCCGCCAGCATAAGATACTGTATTAAGAAAAGAGAGAGAGAGAGAAAGAGGCCTCTGCTTTTCAAACAGAATTATATAGCTCAAATCTCTCCTCTGCAGCCCCCCTGCCCTGCGCGATGCAGCAGGCTTGGCCTTCACTCTCGTCTCCAGCAGTTACATAAGGTGACTACATCAGGCTCACGTTGCTCAGGAGTGGATGTGTAGCAGACTGCAGATGTAGCTCAGGACTCATCCCGGGTGAAAAGGTTGAAGAGGCAGAAAGCCGACAGCCACACCAAACGCAGAGCCGCTAATTCACGGCTGATCGATCTTTGGATCTGTAGCCGGACGCCACTTCTCTTCCTTCGTCTTTCATTCTAAAATGGGCTTCCTGGACGAGGGGAACTGAGGAGCTACATTAACAACACACCATTCAAAGGCTATTCCAAATGGAGGCCTGGCTGCTCAGCATTAAGAGAAGACTATAAGCCTGAGGTTATCTAGCTGATTCCCCATTCGCTAATTGCTGGACTTGTAAGGAGCTTTTGTCCGGCAAATACCTCATACCATCAGTTCAACCAGACAGAGCCTATTACTCTTATTGTTCATCTTATTGCTAGCTTATTCCCATCATTATTTTGTCCTTGTTAGTGGAAGGCTGTTGAAAATGCCTGCAAACCAGTCATTCTCGCATACCCCCCCACATTTAGCTGTGGATTAAATTGTTGTCTGCTTTTTAGGCATATTTCATCATCCGCTTCTCCATATCAGCACATGAGCATCACATTGAGTTGTGTCATTTCTGTCTCCAATAGCGTTCAAGTTGCTCAAATGACACACAGTGTATATAAACAAATATCGTGTGTGTGTGTGTGTGTGTGTGTGTGTGTGTGTGTGTGTGTGTGTGTGTATGGCGGAATACAGTTCCCACATACTTACTGGGTCCACCCTCCCATGAACCAGACATGAACCAGGAATGACTGGAATGACTGGAATGAGGTTGTGTTAATGGACCGTATTCATTTGTAGCGGGGCATAGTGTGGGACCCACATTCATCTTGTGTTGTTATATATTATTGTATTACTAATATTACTAATGACGGTATTACTGTACACCCCCCCTGTTCACATTTATTATTTTTTACAATTCAGGTTCATGATCTCATCCGTAATGCTCGTACACAACAACAACCACTGTAAGGTGAGTGGGTTAACTTAAGGAGAGATCATGTCACAGCCACTTTAGAAGCAGCTTGGGGGTCCTGTGGTTGTGACGTCAACTAAGGACCTCCACTCCGCTGTCTGAGGAAGGCAGCCACGTTATTGTTGTGTGTGTGTGGTGTTTTGTGTCATGTCATGTAAAAGTCGCTCACTATGGGATCAGGAATGTAATGTTAACCGCGAGAAGTCATGTGAGTGTGTGGAGTATGTCAGTACGAATGTGAATTAGCGCGAGTAGACACTGATACACTGCATCAAACGATGCAGTGTATCAGTAACGGCGAGTGCGGATATTTCAAGTTCCATGCGAGTTAAGAAAAGGTGAATGTGTATTGTGACGTCAATTAAGGACCCACACTGTCTGTGGAAGGCAGTCACGTTACTGTAATGTGTGTTCTGTGTTTTGCACGAATAAGAAGTGAAGAAATAATCTCAACTGTCCAAGCGTGCAACAATATTCTCCATTCCTCCACCACATAGCATTTAGAATGCATGTTTTGAGGAGGGGAAACCACCGATATATTAGCCTGCAGACAGATTTGTATGCATTTTATTCATCCTGACTCATACCCAAGAACGGGAGGTTTTTGGAGTGGGGTCACCCAACCAACGATCTTGATGACTGAGGGATTATGGGTAGACTAGACACGTCTAGTTGGTGGTAGGGCCAGTGTTGCGGGTTGGGGCCGTGTGTGCTGCATTTAAATGGTGTTAAATGGACTACAGATTTGCAAACAACAGCATTCAATGGAACGAATCACGACCATGCTTTTGTTTGAAAGTAATTCTCACAATCACGCTCTGAAATGTCACAACACCGTTCCTGAAATCAGAAAGCATTTCAAGCAACTGAATTATTTATTGGGCTCCACAATAGCATGGCCTAAACTCGTGTTCAACCTGCTGACAAATCTAAATCTGTCTCGAGGTATCTTGAGTGGCACACAGGTGCACCGCGGCGAGACACACAACCCTGTGAGCCTTCACCGTTCTTTACTTACATCTGCACGCTAGCCAGTTAAGTTACATGTGCGGGACAATTAGGGAAATAATAGCATTACGCATTTCTCTTTGTTTTGTACACCCTGGAGCCACTCCGGCCTTTTCCTCGGCTCACGTCTCACAGACATTCAATACTCTGCTCATGCTGTTGCAGTGATATCAGTTTCTGCATGCGTCTCCCAGCACTTCCCCCACACTGAGCCCTGCGCGTCACCGTCGGCCATGTTGGAGGTCCCCCCTCCCCCCTCCCCCCCAGGACCCTGTCAAGGGTCTCAGGGTTTATCAC